>JAAVTI010001522.1:0-107691 GCA_011947335.1 Phytophthora constricta | reverse complement strand
ATTATTAAAATACTCGAGGGCCACGCCATTCAGAAGCGGGGGTGAAGAATCTGCCACCACCAGAGCAGGTCTTGTTTCATGGACTCGCATACCGTGGCATGTCCAAATCGGTGAAGGTTTTGTCTCTCAGCCGGAGGCGCTGGAGAAACGGGCGCGCTGCCCTGATGCATGTTGCGACGTGGCGCAGGCCTCCCATTAGGAGCGATACCGTTGTCGCGAGAGTCCGCGTGAGTGGTACGCCGATGCGACCAGGTTGCGAGCCTTATCGATCTTGACAGCAGGCATCGCGACCGTTGCTGCCACGGAGTCGAACTGTAATCCCAGGATCTTTTGACTGGTGTTCCACTCCGTGAATTTGTCCTCATTGACAGCCACACTGCCTAGTATAGCGGTCATAGCGTAGCGCAGTGAGCGTTCCATATCTTCACAGTTGGACCCAACATCAGCGGCGACGTTGACGTGGTCGTCTACCCAGTGATAGTTGAAGAAGCCATTTGGGTTGTGCCGGTTGCCATGTCCTCCGTGAACAAATGTTATCGCCCCACCGATGACTTCATATTCTCCAGGAGAACCCGTCCATCCGAATGGGCACGCAAGCTCAATAACGAGTGCATTCTCGATCTCAATGCGTCCAGCAAATCGGTGTACGCTGTGACTGTGAATACTGACGTTGCGAAATGCGGAAGCTACGTCTCCTGCCATGATCTTGGTCTCAGCTTCGGGGTGTTCCCGCTTGGTTCGTAGAATCTCGGAAGCGACGGCATCACAGTGGTGATAGTTGGCCTTTGGAATAGTGTCCTGGTCTGTGAAGTTGTTGATCGAAGTGCCTCCAGGGAACGATAGATCGTGGAAAGTCCTTCCGGTCGTGAGCGGGTCACCGCCCGCCTTGTCGACAATCCCGAATGGGCTGATGAACACTTCGGGCCACATCGAGAGGAGGTCCAAGTCCAGTACGAGGCACCTCCACGCGTTTTGCTCCTTGCTGACATTCTTGCGCGTATGTTCACCCTCTCAGATGCGGACCCGTGGTTGTCTGGTGGATGCGATTGAGGTGGCATGTCCTTCGTGAGCTCCACGCGTACGCCTTCCGCCGCAATAGTTTGCAGTTTCGCTAGATGCTGGTAGTTCTTGCACACCTGCGCGATCACTGCCGGAACCATATGCTTGTTGGGACGGTAGTCTGTTTCCGTCTGGCCGCGAACAAGTTCCCTAGAGCCGGCTAAGACATCTGCGTTCGGCGGACAAACTCAGAGAGCGTACGTTGCAGAGGCGTGTTGAGTAGAAACTCTGTCCCGCTTGACGACTGCCGGGACGAAGGGTACGGCGACTTTGTAGTCGCAGCCCGACTTTCCCCATAGCCTTGTTCAGTGATAGACGTCGAAGTGCTTCGAAGCCCTTAGCGCGGCGGACTGCGTTTTCAGTTACCCGTGTAGCCCTTGCACTAGTTATTACACCATGCGTTGTGCGCGTTGCGTGCGCGATGACATCAGCGCATTGCTGCGTATCGGCTGGCCTTGAGTCTGTTTCGACTGCTCTAGACGGTGTAACCATCGCAGGCGTAGGCGGTGTCCTCGGCTGTACGGCCATCTCAGGTGCATAAGGTGTCCTAGGCTGTATGGCCATCAAAGGAGCAGGAGACGTCCTAGGCTGTATGGCCATCTCAGGAACTGCTGCTGACCTAGGCTGTATGGCCATCTCAGGTGCAGCTGGCTGTATAGCCGTCCGAGGCTGTATGGCCATCACAGGTGCGGTTGATTGTGTAGCCACTTGACGCTCAGCGACCAACGACGTCTCAGGTGGACTTGATAATGAGCGGGGCGCAGTTTCTCCTGCGAAATCCGGCTGCGCCGGGGATGAAATTGAGCTTGATTTGTGCTTCGAGCTCGAGTTTTCGTAAGGTGGAGTACATGAAATCCGCTTATCGCCCCGCGACGAGCGCGGAAATTCCCCCCCACCCTCTTGCCTCCCGGCATGACGAATGCGCACGCATCGCCGGAATACATACGTGACTCACTTGACTCACTTGACAAACGGGGGCCAAAACAACATCTGTTATCCTGATTATCCCTGTCTTTGTTCCGAAGTGGCGGAGAGTCGTCGCCACCTCGGCAGCTTCAGTTCCTTCCGTTGCGGCGCCCCTGTCTCTGCTCTTGATCCCAGCCTCTGCGGCGGGCGTACGTGTCTTGGACCCACTCCTTCAGGCGACGTGGAATGTCGGCGGAAGACCAACCATGGATTCTCTTGTGGTGGCCACATCTCTCTCGAGTCCCGCCGGAGCACATCACTCCTCCGAGAAAGCGGAGACACGGCTCCTCGCCGCGACGGTTCTTCGGGATCAGATCTCTGATGTCGTCCGGGACGCTCTTCTCTCGGCGGCCTTGGTTGTCATGGTTCCGTTGCAGATCGCGCTCCATGTACCGACTTGGGGGATGGACTGGGCCGGCTTGAGACAACGTGTTGACCAGCGACATGGTCCACTCCGGCGACTTGTAGTCGATTGCTTCCATCGCCTTACGGAAGCCACCCCACCAAGTCGGATTGTCGGCTTGCACGTGTCCCAGTGCCGCGCCAAGCCACTTGTTCACGTAGAGCAGCACGAGCTTCACACGAGATGGCAAACCTCCGGGGTCTGCGGACTTGTTCTTGGAGACGAACACGCGGAGACGCTCCGTCATCAGCAACATGTGGTCGTGCCACATCGCTTCTCCCATCGTAGCCAGGCCGTGGATCCCGTTAAGGATGTCGCCATACGAACGGCAGCTGGTGGCCGCCGCCGGGAAAGTCGCTGACGGACTGAAATCGCTCGCGAAGTTGCCGTTCGACGATCCAGCCTCCAGCGATTCGAGCTCGTTCTCCACGCGGAAGTGGAGGATGGTCAGTCCACGAGAGCCCAGTCGACCCGAGAAGAGTGCCATTAACACAGCCGGGGTAGTCTTGAACCCAACGCACTCCGCCTCACTCAAGCCTAGCACAAACGACATGGGAGACACGGGCTTACCTTCAGATGGAGTGAGCCCCTTGAACATTCGAGTCGCCGCCAACACGTGCGCTTACGGGGGGTGGTAGTCGCCCTTGGCCTTCTTCGCCTGCTCCGGGAAACTGGCGCTTGTCAGTTCACGTACGCTGACAGCTGGGAGATCGCCTTGATCATTGGGATCGCTGCGCACGGTCAGCGATTGACGCACTCCTGCGACTTGGCCCCTCAGCACTTCGAGCTCTTGTCGGAGAAGACGCACCTCGTCGTGGGCACTTAGCGACGGTGCGGCCACAGGTGGTTCGCCACGAGCTGGGGATGCCGTTCTTGCTTCGCTGGCGAGGCCAGGCCGGAACGACGACATGAAGTCCGTCAGGTCGAACTCCGTGGCCTGTCGTGTCGTCGTCCTGGTCGTGGAACCAAGCTGCTCCGCCGTGGTTGGAGGCGCGCTCTCTCTCAGGGTTGTCGCACGCTCCTCCGCGATCGTCGGCACGTCGGGTTGAGACGCGGGGACACCGCCACCGCGAACCAGCTTCTTCTTGCCCTTCTTGACCTTCTCCGCGTCCGCTGGGGCCGCCTTGCGCTTCGCCACTCGCTTCGACGCACGGATCGGAGGAGTCTCAGTCGTCGCACGAGCCGGAGTTTCCGTCCACGCAGCGCCGTCAGCCGTCACGTCGATGACCTCTACGGTCGTAGTACCGCCAGCCGCTGACACCTCAGCGGGAGCAGGGTTTGCCGAAGGAGGTCCAGCCTCGGTCGTGGTGGCGTTGATGGTCTTGTCAGGTCCTTGGTCGGTCATGGCGTCGTGCAGTGTCGTAGAGATAGAGAATCCTCTTAAACTAACTTGGCTTTCGTGTCTTGGTCGAAAGATGAACTGGGGAGCTTGCTGCCGCTCGCAGTAGGTGGTTCGTACAAGATATGTGCACCACATCATTATTTTGTCCGTATGTGTAAAACACCATTCATTTCGTGCCTCCAGGAAAGAACCAATCCAAGCGATTTTCTACGCTTGGGAACGAAATCCGGCTGCTCGCATTCGAGGTTAATGCCTTGCCACGTGCCATAGCATCATCGATGAAAGTATTATAGATAGAGATTCAGACTTTTCTATTAAATCTTAGTGTTTGCAAGATGTCTGGCAGGCCTTAAGTCGTGCCATGGTGAAAGTATTATAGACGCAGCACCCCTGCACTTGATGCATATGGATGGGTGCTGCTCTACCACACTAAATCAGATCACAAGGGGCATGCCAGCGGTACCAAGTTCTTAGCCCAAACCCACCATACCGACTTGAGTTCCTGGGAGGAACGCAACACAGCGTCCTCTGAGTACATTACGAAGAGTGCCCCATGAACTGAAGTCAAGGATAGTCAACTATAGGCCAAACCGGGGTGCTCGGATGTCCTACTGCATGTCAGTTCCGACGAGTAGCGCCGATATTCAAACTTCAGCAATGGCTTTGCTGCTTACCCCCGCCGTCGTTCCTCCTTTCCATCACGCTCCGGATTGGGGGCAAACACGGAATTGTAGCTGCAGTGAGTCGAGGGCGCGGTGAGCGGCCCCATGTAGGTGTAGAAATTGCTGACCGCGTTTTAGACTCTTCTGCGTTGTACCATCCGTGTTGACAGCCCTGTTGATGCCTTTGCCGATTGTCGCGGGTATCCTTCGAAACAGTTTGAAGCCCATCGTCCCAGCAGTTTGATGGACAATCTGTCGGCTCCACCTGCAACAAGTGCCGTGGCACCGCCGATGCGTATCGAGTGCGTGGCATATTCTGACGATGTTACGCCTGCTTCTCTTGCCGCTCGCTTGATTGCTTTATTCATCTCCTGGGAGCTGAGGTTTCCGCACAGATGCTCATCCGCCCGTACTCCTAACACCTTACACGCTTTCATGATGTGGAGAAGGCCTAGTACCGGGCAGATAATACGATCTCCGGAGGCATGCATCGTTCGCCAAGCTCCTCGTCCGAATTGATCGTTCTTTGCACCCTCAAGACCCATGGTGACGGAAGTTGCCAATAACTTGTCTGTTGCCTTGCCGTGTTTGTCGGAGAAGAACACGTTGCGGGTCTTCAGGCAGTAGAAATGGCGAGTGCCATCGATGAGCAAATATTCTGATCTTCTGATCATGAAGAAGAAACCGATCAGTATGCTTCCCCAGAGAGGTCGCTGCCGATGTCGAGAGAAATCGAGGGTACGACGGAGCAACGGAGAAATGGCATGGTTATCGGTTGCTTCTTGCGCGTAGACCCAGACAAACGCTTGATCCCTTTGAGCAGCAAAGTGAGCCGGGGGTTGTTGTTAGCTCAAGGTTCCGGTAGCGACGATGGAACCACTTGATGCTGGTGAGCTTGAGGTTAATTGTACTGTGTCGATTGCCGTGATGTTTGCTGTTAGTGCCTTGCGCCCAGCAGTGGGTAGCGAAGTAACCGAGTCGTCGAGACGCATTTGCGGGGGTGAGCCATCGTGGCCAGCCCATTGATGCAGCAAATCGGCGCCATTGTTGCCAGTGCAGCCGGTACTTGGCGTTGGTAGAGTGTGCCAGGGCATGACCGATGAGCATCGATCCCATACTTCTGATAGGTTGTCGAGTGGCGGTTCGACCGCGTCCTGCGTCCAAGAAGAGCACATGTTAGCCCATTGAGATGTGAGTGGATTCGTATTCCGCCATGCCCGTGACCCAGCATCTGCCATGACATTCAGCTTCCTGGAATATGTGTCGCCGTGCATACCAGGTTGTATTGAAATTCGGCTAACGATAGCAGTCGGTTATAGAGTTGTGCCATCGGGTGGTGACTAGCGCGTTGGTGCGCCCAGGCTACGGCAGTAGTATTGTCAATGTGGAATTGAACGTGCACCGGTGACTTTGCATTTGGATCGTGCCATTGTGGACCCCAGTGGAGGGCGGCTAATACGGCGCTGCGCAATT
Organism: Phytophthora constricta; assembly: GCA_011947335.1. Taxonomy (NCBI): domain Eukaryota; phylum Oomycota; class Peronosporomycetes; order Peronosporales; family Peronosporaceae; genus Phytophthora; species Phytophthora constricta. Next base: position 101,786 of record JAAVTI010001522.1, on the reverse strand, counting down.
CCTCACATTGATAGATAGAGCCTCCGAGTCGTCTTTTGAGAACCGCTGGCGAATGTACCGGCGTAATGCTGGCTCCAGGGCACACAGACTCACCACTGGTGTCCATGAAGACATGGACGTCCGGTTTCGAAAGCTCTGCAAAGTGTGCCAAGGGAATCGAGTTAAATCGCTCCGGCTGTTGAAGAACAGTTTGAAACCAGCGTAAATCATCACGAGCTTCTGAGGATAATGCCCTTGTGCCAAATCGTGGCAGGAGATTTGTACTGCTTTGAAGCCTCTGGAAAAAGGCACGGGCTGGTCGTGAGCAAGTCGCAACGTGGCGAAGGCTGCCTAACACTTTCTGAAGTGTAGTCTTAGATGCGGTACCTGCCGCAAGCAGGTCAGACACCCTCGTAAATGCCTTGACGAGTTTGTCCGCAGGAATCGAAGCACAGCCGGCGTTGGTGTCCCATAATATTCCAAGAGCTTTGATCTTCGTTGCCCACTTCGTGAACTTTTTCTCGTTTATAGCGGCGTGTCCTAAACAGTCGCCATAGCTTGTCGTAATGCAATATTCGCACCGAGACACTGTGAGCCTTCGTCCACTTCCACGCACGTGTGGTCGTCGCACCACACGTTACCAGTGAATTGCTGTTCGGGGCCTTGGTTGAACTCGTGATGTGGTTGACTAATTTCCCGGCGACAGCATAATATGCTGGGGATCCACACCACCTGAATCCACACGAGAGGTCTATCACGAGTAAGTCATGGTAAAGAAAACTGAACATGTATACTGAATTGGCGTTGATCGGGATGTGGCGAAAAGCTCCAGCCACGTCCCTCAACATCATCAGTATGGATGCAGACGGATTCAGCGTTTGAAGCTGATGAATGCGCCGTGCTATGTCTTTCGGTGGATTGTACGAAATCGGAGGATGATCACTTCGATCCGTGTAATCGTTCACCGATTGAGCGGGCGGATATGAATAATCATTGATGAGTCGGATATCTTTCTTTTGGTCACCGGGCTTGTCGACAACGCCAAGCGGGCTGATAAAAATCTCCGGCCATTGATCGAGAAGATTAGCGTTTACGATCAGATACCGACCGTCGAGCTGGCCTTTGCGGAGGTGACGACGAATTTTGCGATCGTGTCTGTCGATGCCCCGATGGTTTGAGGGGCGCGAGCGTTGCAACTGCGGCTTCTCTGGTACCCATCGAGGGACCACGCCGTCTCGAACGATGGTGTTCCAGACGTCAACGGTAGTGTTGATGCTAGGTTGTGGCATGTGTTGCAGTTCGTATAAGTTTTTATTCGGTCGAGGATCGTCGGGGTTTTGACCGCGAAATGCCCTGACCGTATCGGGAAGCGAGAGATTTGCTGCCGATGCAAGTTCAGACCAAAACTTCACAAGATCGTAGTCGACATCATCGACCTGATTGATATTGGCTGGTGGAACTTTGATGTGGAATCGGTAAGCCACTTCGTTCCAATGTGCAGTAACAGCTTTGGCATTCGCGCTCTGAACGTGCTCGAGTGTCTTCATGAACCGAATATGTCTGTGTTGGCTGTCTTGTTCGTGATCGGCTGCCTGGCAGGGAGCTGCTACCGCGTCTGGAACGCCGACGCGACTTCATAAATCCTTATGCCGCGTCTGGAACGCCGACGCGACTTCATAAATCCTATATGCGCGTCCGATAAACCCTTCCAACGCTGGGAGATTACTGCTTTCGCTCCGTCTGTCAGTGAATCGGGGCGGAAGTGCCCGCGAGCGCAGTTGGATACATTGCAGCCAGCGTTTGATAAAAAGCGCAGACAGAGTCTGCGACCATCTTCTCCTTTTGGTAGAGATGATATCACATCCGCCGGTATCGGACGTGACTTGCCAAGCTGGTGGTCGGGTCGCGAAGCGCGTGTGCCGCCTTCAGCCAGCCCGGGCCGTTGACGACTGGTACTAGTCGTGGAGGCCATCCAAGCCGGGTAGGCTTCTTTAAGAGCCACGAGGTGCTCGTCGTTGCGCGTGAACTTTCTCCGGACGCGGAGAGCTCGTTTCAGGCCTTTCGTAATTAACTTGCTGCGAAACTTGCTAAACTTGAGTTGATCCAGTGAGTGAGAATGCGAGCCATACGGGATCTGGTTGAGCGGTATTTGCGTAGGAGATGACAAAATCTCGCGCGGCAGCCACAAAGCCCTTCGTTTCCTTGTTGTACAAATACTTGGCAAACTTGTAAAATGCAGAGAGAGCGCTGATCAAATCGCTGAAGCTTCCTGCCTTGGGGGAGCGGAAAGTGAGTTCTTGGAAGAGAAGTCCCACATGTTCACGCCATTCTCCGTCGTAGCCACTTCATCTGTTGGTTGCGCTCGGCGAAAGTGCATAATCGACAGGCCGACCCCAAATCCGAAGGAGTAGGCACCACATAGAATTGGGGGCGTGCCAATGAATTCAAGATGCTGGGACTGTTGGGCACATTGGAGTAGCATTAGTGGTTCCTTACCTGCATGGCGACGACGTATAATGGCTTGATGAACGCTGCGATCCGTGGATGACGGTTGGAAACCCGTCGTCGACCACCTCTGCTACGAGCACGCGTTGCGTTGTCATCACTTGATTCGGAGGGGTCAGATATGGCTTCGTCTACCCGTTCGATGCGACGACGCTTTGCCAACGGTTGATGAAGTTGCCGAACATCTTGGATATCTTCATCTGCGGAGTCAAGAGAGTCTGACAACTGTTCTGCTTCCTGACGTATACTGTCGCTGTCGGCCTCGTCGTGCTGGACTGTAGCCGCCTGGCCTGTCCGCTGGACTGCAGGGGTGGTAGGAGTGTTATCGTCTCGGCGTCGGGGTGCGCTATTGATACTGGGGTCTGCATACAAATCAGCAGGGCGCCGTGTACGACCGGCGGTGAAAAACTCGACGGCGTAGCGACGTCGCACTCGAACGAGCTCAAGGTTAGTAGGTCGAATGAGCGGTATCTGGTCGTCCGGTGCGTACGGCACTGACAGCGATTGCATGACCGTTTGAGGCAGACCTGAACGCCGCCGATCGCACAAGGAGATCACCTTGTTTTGTAGAAGAAGGATTTCTCCGGGACCGACCGCCGTTGTGTTGACTCGTGCCCCTGTTTGTAGCGCATTGTTAAGAACGTCCGCTTTTATGAGTGGTGTCGACGAATGTAGTGGGAGGCGGATGGAGGCGTCTGGGCAAACTACATGAAGGGTCGTTTCCGATTCCAAACAAGTATATCCCGACACAACCCCGTACGACCATTCTTCAACGCCATCACTGGAGGTCCTGGAAAAGACGACCGGGTGCGAGACAAATGATCCCGGCCACACCAGCCATTCTCGCTCGGAGACCATTCGATGCCTGGATGTATCTACCGGCATCCCGAACTGCGCAGCACTTTCTTCGACGTCGGGACCGGATAATTTCACAGTCGCAGTAGTGTCGTCCACCGCCACTAGCTCCACGTACTGGAAGTCAGAAAGTTCGGTAACGTGGGCTGGCCCAACGAAGGCAAGATCACCAATAGCGGGAAGAGTCATCTTGTAGGGACAGAAGGGAGTTCGGAGCGAGCTGGTACTTGGTTTGTTAGACTTAAGCTGGGCAGACGAAAACCTCGAATGAGGTCTTCTTGCGTCGTCTAGCTAGCACTACAACGGTCTAAAAATGTACGTCGGCTTCGCATCTTCTCATACGTCCTCGCATCTTGGGACGTCTTCAATCCTTACGCTACCGGAAATAGCAGTATCCATTCACAGGATACTCCACCGATGCATTAATTGAATATTTTTAAAGTTGCTATATTATATTGCTGGTCGATCGCATGGATTCTGTGGCCAAGAGCCTTTTGGCAAAAAGTCATCAGAAGAAGTGGATTTTGGTTAGGTAAAACTACATGATATCGCAGATGTCGTTCACGAAGCACCTGGTCTTTACTGCTCTGAGTCGGGCAGAATGGGTTGACCGCCACCAATTCCTGGTACTGACACTTAGAAATCTCCCACATCAAAACAAGCCGATTGCACAAGAAGTACCTGCCTTGGATATGTGTGACGTATGCGACTGCGATTGCGATTGCTGTGACTGCGATTGTGACTGCGGCGGATGCGACTGCAACTGCAGTTTCCTCAGATGCTGTGCCTCGTGTATCGACGCTTGGAATTGCTACAACGACTGGAACTGCAAATGCTGTCGCAGCAACAACGCAAACAGCGGCAACGCTCAAACTGCGAGTCGAAGTCCCCCAAGCCACGCAAACGCTCAAACGATCACTCCGTTTGCTGTGGTTCTCTCTCCACTTCAAAAGGTGGTATGACAGCAAAGGCCATCGACGACTATCAAATCGTACAAGCTCCTAAGCGCACAAACTGCGGACGAAAAGCAAAGCAACACCATCGACAGGATAGAGGCGTACAATAACTAAATTCATTCTGGATGACATTTTCGTAGCCATGCTTCGACACACAATGCTCGACTCGGGGGTCGGAGTATCATCAGTCGCTTGCACCAAGCATCATCATGACGGGCCTCGAGCTTGAGTGGTCAAGGTCGTGCTGGATACTTGCAAAGACTGAACCAGCCCACCTGCTGCTGTGCCGATGCTGGCCGATTGGCACTCTTGGCACTGCCTGTATCAGCGCATGTCCCAACCGGAGGCGTCTGCTGCCCATTCCTCAATCTCCCGCCAAGCCGCTACCGCTAACAGATCAAGTCTCCGATGTGCATCCCCTGCTGCGACGATGGACCCGGTGGTTGCTGTGGAGGTCCAGACTGCTGTGGAGGACCAGGTTGCTGCGACGGACCTGGCTGCTGCGGTGGCTGCTGTGACGACCTGAGCTGCTGCTTGTGCGGCTCCCTGACTGCGTGCTGCTGCTGTGGTGGCGGTGACCGACGCCACCATCATGATCATCGTCCTCCCCATCGCCAGGCCGCGTAGTGTACGCGAATCCTATCGTTGTTCAGCAAGGTCCTCCTCCGTACGGCCCTCCTCCTCACCACTACCACGGCGGCTACTAAAGAGCACATTCAACGAAGTGCGAGATCGCTCGATGGAACGGTGGCAACAAGAAAGCCATCCCCTTTGAAGATTAAAAGACCGAGATGCTCGCGTCCAGTGTAAACTAGTACCAACTTAAAAGCTGCTCACGAAATAAGCTTTTGATCTGATGATACTGGAATCACTTTCTCCAGTGAGATTTCCACCGCGCGCGGCCCCCATCAACACTGCAACGAGCAGGAACTGTCTAAGGCCCCCAGAACAGCGCGTACTATGGCTATACGCTTAGCTAGCGAATAGACCAACGACGCATTTTCGGTAACTTGATGATGGAGCGGTGCACGATCGCTGTACAGTGTCGACCGACGCAGTTGCGATGGATTTTGCTTCATTCGCGGAGCCATTTCGTATTCTTGGGCTTTACCAAGAGGCCCATGCAGCAAAATGCAAATCGCGTTTTTGTCTGGTAGGCAAGCTTTTGCAGTTCCGCATTCACACATGGGCCGACAGGCTCTTGTGTTAGAACGTGGAGCAAATCCAGGACCTTGCCATGGTTGGACTCTAAAGACAAAAATCCAAGTCGAGGATCGGCCTGAACACGTTGTCAAGAGTAACGAACATGGCTTCGGTGGAGCGGTTATCAATCTTGCATCGCTCTCTCACTCCTCAATCAACCAAGAAGCTGAAACTACGTTTTCAACTCGCACGCCACCATGTGTCTAGACGACGCACTGTGCTTCATATGCGGTGCCTGCTGCACCTCTTGCTGCACCAGCTCAAGCGACAACTCCAAGAACGGTCGCAAGCGCCGTGATCAGCCTCCGCAGACCGGAGTGGTGTACGTGACACCGGTAGTTGTCACGCGAGGCCCACCTCCACGCAAAGGCACGCATCAGCATTGACGCCAAGCAGCTCACCACCGTCGATAATTGAATTCTACATGAAGTTCCGTTAAGCACTTTCCGACCAGCGTGCTAGGCGACGATGTAAATTAAATAAACTAACAGCCTTGACTTCACTCGATCGCAGTCTCATTAAGAGTGAGCCCACCCAGCGATGGATTTTGCGGCGGTAATACACAGGTGGAGCCACACCCGAGCGGTTTTAGTCTCCGAACAGTAAAAAAAATTGAATCGAGAAACCGCTTTTGCCTGGACCAAGAAGGTGGCGAAGCGCGGCTGCATTCCTAGGGCACGTCACATTCGAGTACGCCTTCAACCCCACAAGTAGTGATTCACAATGTGTGACGGTGACTGTGGTAATTGTGACTGCGGCAACTGTGACTGTGACTGTGACTGTGACGGCTGTGGCAGGATCTGCAGCGACTGCTTCAGCGACTGCTTCAGCGACTGCTGCAAGCGTCTCCGGGACGTCTCCTGGTGTGAATCCATTCTCGGCTGCTGCAATTTCTGCTGCGAGCTATGCAGCGACTACGACGGGAGCTGCAAAAATTGCGACTGCGACTGCAATTGCAAGGACAAGAACAAGGCCAGTCGTCGGCGCGGAAATCAACGACGCAGGAACGAGCAATGTCATCAACGTCGTCGCTCCGTCACTCCCTTCGCGATCGAGCTCTCGTCCGTTGCAATGGCTTCAAACGACGCACCGCGAGCTCCCAACGGCGTATTCGTCTAGGCTTACCACGAACGGTGGCCGATATTTACCGTGTATCGCATAGTTCCAGTCGCGCCACATGCTGTCCCAGCATGTCCTTCCTCCATGTCCTTCCCCATCGCGTGCAAATTTCCATCCTATTACTTCTTCCAAGTGTGCACACGTCGCAGATTCCGATCCGGTTCCGTTGGACAGGTCGAAAAATCCATACAGTACAATACGTAGCTGCTCGCGGTCCGAACTCTGCAGCCATTCCTCAATTTGCCCCCAAGACAACACCCCAAGACGCCATGTGCATTCCCATCTGCCTTCCGTGTGGCGACGACGACCTCGCCTGCTGCCTGTGCGGCTCCCTGAGTGCCGCTTGCTGCTGTTGCGGCGGCGGCAACGACCGACGCGACGACTATCACCGCCGGCCGCCCCCGCAACGCGAAGTGGTGTACGTGCAGCCGGTCGTCGTGCAGCACGGCCCACCGCACCACGGACACGGCGGCCACTACAACCGAGTGTAGAGTGGGTCGACATAGCAAGAACGGCGAGGAAACAAAGAGCAATTCAAGACAGTCAAAGTCTCCCTCTGCCGTACTCAAGGACGCTGTACATTACTTAGATTTAGTTGGGATACGACTACTACACGACTATGAAATATATCTTTCACCCAAAGCAGTCACGAACGTAGTACGAGGAAGTCAATCGCTTGTCATTAAAATATGTAGGACAGGTGTGAGATCGTTTTCAAAACCATGCACAAATGTCCAAACCGCTTGGGTACGTTGGATGTTGTGGCGGCGATCACGCAGCAATGCCGGCGACGTGCATGTGGGCCTCGCGGTCTTGCAACTTGCGTCGCAGCAACTTGCCCGACGCATTTTTCGGGATGGCGTCAATGAACTCCACCTCGCGAACCTTCTTGTACGGAGCCACTCGCTCTCCCACGTACGTCATGATCTCCTCAGCCGTCGGTGCACTGGTATCGTTCGGGTGTTTGAGCACCACGAACGCCTTGGGGATTTCTTCGCCCTTGGCGTCTTGACCACGCACACAGCACGAGTCGAGGATACCCGGGTGGTGGTTCAACAAATCTTCCAGCTCGGCCGGAGCCACACCGTGGCCCTTGTACTTGATAAGCTCTTTTACACGGTCCACTACGTACACAAAGCCGTCGTCGTCAATATAGCCAATGTCCCCCGTCCTCATAAAGCCGTTCTTCGTCAGCACACTGCTGGTAGCTTCCAGATTGTTGTCGTAGCCCATCATAACTTGGGGGCCGCGGTAAAGCAACTCGCCTCGTGAATTTGCAGGCAAGTCTTTCCCTGTTTGCAGGCACACAACTCGGAGTTCCGTACTAGGAGGCAGTCGTCCGACGCTCCCTGAACATGGGCAATCAAATGTCAGCTATCACATACACTCGACAAGTTTATCGGTGACTTTGACGTACCAATTTGTACCAGTTGTCTTCGCTGTAGTTAGCGATAGGGGAGAGCTCCGTCATGCCATGAGCCTGCTTCACATTGATGCCAAGACGTTTCTCCACTAGCGTTGCCACCTCCTTTCCGAGTGGAGCACCGCCTGAGACCAAAAACCGAGTAGAAGAAATGTCATACTTCTCCACCAACGGGCTGTTCCCCATGAAGAGAACGACAGGTGGAGCTACGTGTGCCGTGCGGATCTACAAGAGACAACACCGAACAATATCGGTGAGAAGATGCTCGCGGACTACGTCGCAAAAGTCGGCAGTCTTACCTTGTACTTCGATAACACACTTAAAAAGGTCTCGGGCTTGAAGCGGGGCAACACAACCATAGCCTTGGCTTGGTAGATAACCAAATTGATGGTCATCGTGCCGTAGATATGAAAGAACGGCAGCAAACCCATGCAGTAGTCGCCCAGATTTTCCAAGCGGTCCACTTGAAGCACGTTTGCAACCATGTTCCTTGCACTCAATGCCACACCCTTGGGGATGCCCGTGGTTCCGCTCGAGAATGGCAAGTTCGTTCGCGTGATAGGGTCGATCCGCTTGTACTTGAACACCCATTGGTCCTGGAGGACAAGCTCACTGCAAAATCACACAAGAAGTCAGTCCATCTGGTCTCGATATCGAGCCTTGAGCACAATGATGTTGTGTACTTGATGTTCTTGAAGTTGTGCTTGGTTTCGACCTTGGTCGATCCGATCGTGTACAAAAACTCACTGGCCAAGCCCACATTCGACACCGCCTCGAATGCCACGTCCTCCAACTGCTTGTGAGAAATCACGAAGCTCGCCTTGGCCGTCGTGATTTGACGCGATAGCTCGTTGGCCAGGAACATTGGGGACGACGGCGAGCAGACAGCTCCCAATCCCGTAAGCGCCAGGACGACGACAGGGTACTCAATGCAGTTGAATGAGTGGAGCACCACAACGCTGCCCTGGTGCACACCGTCCTTTTGGAGCGCCGCAGCCAGACGGCTGGCCCGCGTGAACAGGTCGCTGAACGTGATCACCTCGTGCTTGAGACCACACACGAAGGCTGGCTTGTCGCCATTGAGCTTGGCTTGCTTCTCTGCGATTTCCCACATGGTTACGTCCGGGATTACGATGTCCGAGTGCGGCGACTTGTAGATGATCCCATCGCGAGGCTCGCCGTTGTCTTCTCCGGAGTAGCAATTCCCCATGCTGGTCAAATGGCTACCGTGCAATGTCAATCGATGTCGAAAGTCTCAGCAACGCGACTCGAATGCTCGAGCGATTGCGCTTCTCACCGCGGTGTCGGTCGTCCGTCTGCCGTCAATTTCGCGAATGGCCTCGCCGACAGCTTGCAGTCTATAGACACGGGCTTGGTGAGCTCAAGGGAGTCGGCATCAGGCACATCTGCTAGGAGTGGCCTGCATGGCGTAGCGCTTGGCTGCATCCCACGCCCCTGAGCATTCCCGCCATCTTCCGGACCGTCAATCGTGGCGAAAGCCCCGAGTTCGTGCACTGAGACCATGACCTGACGGCTGAGCTGTAGCTCGTGATCACTGATCACTAGCTCGGTGTATTGACAATCGATGAGATAGGAGCAACACGTTTTACGCTTGCGCATATTGGTGATGGTTGCTGCTGTTCATGTGAGTGAGAGGCATCAGATGCAGACGAAGATCGGTATCCATACAGGCGAGCAGCGAGTTGAGCCCTCTGATGAGGCCTGGTGCTGCACGCAGGTCACATCACGTATCGTTGACAAGCAGTGTTGAAAGTGGTTGTAGCTGCTGCCAATTCCCTCCGACCATTCGTTTTGACTTGCCAGTCGATAATCGATTCGATTGGCACCCTTGCTCGCCGATTCGGTGTGCCCGAGAGCGACTTCAATGTCCTCGAAGAAAGAGGTAAGATAGATTTTGTGCGTTGGCATTCTTGCTGTGCACACGTCACAGACGGTTGGAAGAGCGTGACGCCGAGATAGTGGCGATGCAGACAGCATTGGAGACCCTCGGTTATCGGCAGGGAATCTTCTAGACTAGAAGTAAGGACTTAGCTTAAAAGGTGGTCTTTATGCCCAGCTTCACTTCTTTGGATGGATGACTCGAGGGAAGCTTGTGCAACGCAATTTGGATTGACGAGCACTGAATAAGCACTGCAATTTGAGAGTTGCCGAGTGTGCGTTGCAGTCACAGAATACCTTTGGGTCTTATTAATCCTGTCCTCACTGGTCTAGAGGAAGGCTCGCACGTGAGTGAGCAGCCGTCTGGGAAGTCGATCGGATCTGTACTTACCTATGTTGTGTCTACACTTCACTGTCTTTAGACTGGAACAACAGAGTAGCGGTAGATCAGCACTGCTTGTGTTAGATCTATTCAACCGGTCCTGCTAATCGGATTCGGCACCTTCACTTCATTTCGGTCTGGCAAGTTTCCGTCGTCTTCTCTTGTTGGACTTGACGAAGTAAACAAAGAGTTAAACTTGGAGTTGTTTTGCTTGTCGTTCAGGGCACCCAGGATGCGTGGCATATTGTTGGCGTCACTCTCGCGATTGTTCGATGAGCTGCAATCATCTTCAGCTCTTGAGGGCGGGACATCGGTCTTCATAATAAAGTTCCGTTTCCATTCATTAAGCTGAAAGTTGGCTTGATGGGAATGAGCTGTTCGTTACGTGCTTAACAACTAGCTTTGGATCTAATAGATGTAGTGATCCGCTGCTCGAGGCGACACGTTGACTCGCGAGTTGTGCAACAGTCTGGGGAGTCGGTAGTCGCCCTTGCTCCCCTCCGTCGCGCCCAAACTCCATTGGGTGGCAGCTTCAAGTCGCACGACACAAAAGATGAAAGTCGGTTCTGCCTGGCTCATGTCCAGCTCCCCCAACCACGCCAGCCGGAACTCGGCATCTTCACTCAACTTTTGTCGCACTCGCACCACGTGGACCTTGCCCCTCTCCTCTTCGGCTACGCTAAACACGCCGTCAGAAGTGAAGGAGAAGGTCGGACTACCAGCCTCTTCCTCGATCTCGTCAAGCTCCCAGTGACTGGGCTCGACACTGAATGCACTTTCCCCACTGAGCGAGGAGATGCTTCCTAGATCCAGCGTCGCGCAGTCCTCCACCGCCTCAGGCTCTCGGCTCTCCATGTGCTTGAGACTTTGGCGCCGAATGCGCATCCGCATCTGCGCCTCGAACACGTTGCCCATTTCTTTGCCTCGCTCCAATTGTCGCCATCGACGACGCTGTTTGATCATGGCCTGAGGCACGAGGAAGGCGAACGCCTCCCGTTGGACGAGGTAGCTCAGCGGCAGTTTTGCTGCTTGTTGAAGCGAACTGTGGCCCCAAGCCTGTCGTTTTCACTTCTGGGGTTCTAGTAGGCGAAGGTTGAAGGTTCTATGGGGGACGTGCTGGCAAGGCACGCGGGTCGTTTTTGCTATATCGTTTGCTGTGTTGAAGTGGAGCTATATCCGTCAAAAGGAAAGCTGCGAATTCTTTTCAACACAGTTCGGATGGTCCATGCCAACGTACACTTTCCGATGGACTTTACATGTTATGTCAGCGGCTGAATTTTAGCTCCTTACAAATACCAAGTGTGCACACGTCACAGACCCAGCTGGCGAAATGCGTTGGACATTGTGGTCGAAAATCCACGGCGACCGCAGCAGATGCAGTGGTGCCGAGCGGCTCTGCTTGGAAATGGTCTCCTTCTATCCAAACTTCATTCTTCAATTCGCCATCAAGCGACGACAACGCCCACAGCTTCGCCACCACAAAATGTGCATCCCCATCTGCCTCCCATGCGACGACATCGGTTGCTGCCTCTGCGGGTCCTTGACCGCCTGTTGCTGCTGTGGCGGCGGTAACGACCGACGCGACGACTACCACCGTCGCCCGCCCCCACCACAACGCGTCGTGTACGTGAACCCAGTCGTTGTCCAGCGGGGACCTCCGCCTCACCACCACGGGGCTCGCGGGCGATACTAGATGACCAGCAAATGAACATCAAGAACTTCAAGTACAATATCAACCGAGTCCATTTTGAAAAAAGCATTAACAATTCACTCATTTGCGTCCTCGCTCAATAATCACAAGACCGTACTTCACAACCGACATGCATTGCGAGAAGCATTCCGACCTCGCCTAATCGCTGTGGAGACGGTTTTCACGCTCTTGCAGGTGACGACGCAGCATCTTGCCCGACGCGTTCTTTGGGATCGAGTCGATGAACTGCACCTCCCGCACCTTCTTGAAAGGTGCGACGTGCTCACCCACGTAGTCCATGATATCCTGCGGGGTGGGTCGGGTGGAGCTGTTGGGGTTCTGCAGCACCACGAAAGCTTTGGGAATCTCCTCGCCCATCGCGTTCTGGCCGCGAACGCAGCAGCAGTCTGCGATGGCAGGATGGTGGTTCAATACATCTTCCAGCTCGCCAGGTGCCACCTGATGACCCTTGTACTTGATGAGTTCCTTGGCGCGGTCAATGACGAACACGAAGCCATCTTCGTCGATGTAGCCAATGTCTCCCGTTCGAAGGAACCCGTCCTCGGTGAAGATGTTCTGGTTGGCCTCGTGGTTGTTTTCGTAGCCCAACATGACCTGTGGTCCGCGATACAGCAGCTCGCCCTCCTGGTTCGGTGGTAAATCTCTGTCCGTACTCATGCAGCGCACGCGAAGCTCCGTGTTGGGCACGAGCCGTCCAGCACTTCCCTAAAGTCGAAATCAAACAACAGATCAGCATGAGCACTCAAAAGTACTTTAGAAAGAAAATTGTTCAATGGCCTTCGTACCGGCTTGCGTGTGTGGTCTTCACCGTAGTTGACTGCTGGTGAGAGCTCGGTCATGCCGTAGATCTGCTTCACATTGAGTCCCAGACGCTTGTGCACGAGGCCTTCAACTTGCTTGCCGATCGGGGCGCCGCCAGACACCACGAACTCAGTGGAGGAGAGGTCGAACTCATCGACCAATGGATGGTGCGCCAGGAAAAGCACCGCTGGAGGGGCAATGTGAGCAGTGCGGATCTGCAGTAGTCAAACAGAATGCAATATGTCAGTGGCGTCGCGTCACTCGGTAGTGGATGGTGATGGATGCGCTCACCTTGTACGTCGCCAACGCGTCGAGGAAGGTATCCGGCATGAATCGGGGCAAGACGACGATGGATTTGGCTTGCAGGATGCTGAGGTGAATGAGCATCATGCCGTAGATGTGGAAGAATGGCACGAGTCCCAGGAAGTTGTCTCCATCGGGCTCAACATGGGCAACCTGCAGCGCATTTGCCAGGAGGTTCTTAGCACTGAGGCCCACACCCTTAGGGTTGCCAGTCGTTCCGCTCGAGAATGGCAGCATGAGCTTCAGGTTCGGATCCACGCGCTGGTAGAAGAAGTCATACTCGATCTGTGCTGCCATGTCACTGCAAGATCAAGCATCAAACGTTAGTCTGAATGGTCTCAACTGACACTCAACTACTTCTTCAAGCAGCCGTACTTGATGCTCTTGAGGTCCAGTGACTCGGTCTCTTCCGTGGTTCCCATGGTGTACATGACCGAAGTTTGCAATCCTGTCATCGAGGCCGCCTCAGCCGCCACACCTTCCAGCTGCTTGTGTGTGACCAAAAACCTTGCTCGAGACTCGGTGAGCTGGTACGCGAGCTCGTTCGGCACAAATAAAGGCGATGCCGGCGAGCACACCACCCCCATGCCGGTCAGCGCTGTCCAAGGTTCACAACAATTTGGTGGTTAGTCGTGTATACCAAACGTGTTCCATCGATGGGAAGACTCACCCAAGACGACCATCGGGTACTCGATGCAGTTAAAGGAATGCAGCACCACCGTGTCACCCTTACGGAGACCGTCCCGAGTGAAGGCTGCGGCCAGTCGCCTCGCACCCGTGAAGAGCTCACGAAAGGTGACCTTCTTGTGGGTGATCCGCAGACGAATGCCGTCTTGTCCCCGTTCACTGAGCCTGGTGCTCCGCCACCTCCCAAATGGTGTGGTTGGGGATGAAAATGTCCTCATGTGGGGACTGGTGCACGATCGGAGCGAACTCGTCTCGAGGGTCCGGTAGGTTCGCCACATGCTCAGCGACAGCGGAGGACGAAAAGTTGGGCAGGCTCGGAGTGGTGATGCCGCGGGTGAACGTCACCTGCTGAGCTATAGCGCTGCCAAGAGAGCGACCAAGGAGGAAGCGCTTCGACCGCAGCAAAGTGGGGCGCTCGGACGCTAATCGCAGCAGACGCTTTGCCATCATCGTGGGTGGAGGACGACGAGAGAAGCTTTTCGCTCGAGCCGTCAGGATTGGAAGTGGTCAAGTGAGCGCTGCGAGCAGAAGACCGACGAGATGTCCATGTTGAAGTTGGGCGTGCACCTTTTGCTTGCGTGTCATGTGATGCGTGAGTTCATTACGACCCTTCCTTTTCGTGCAGTCCGACAGTCAGTGGCCTTGGCAAGCGGCTCGCGCTCGTGGAGAACCGGAATGGCGTCGCTGCTTGCGCTCGTCATGATGCCAGCGCGGTCAAATCTCGCTGGCACTCGAGTACTTTTCGAGGAAGTGCTGAGAGGGGTCTCGAGGCACTTCTTAGCCCAGTCTCGGTGGCATTCCTCCGCATAGAGAGCTAGCTCTCCATACGAGACCGACCCATCGAGCTCCGCGTTGCACCTGACGTGCTCAGCTGTGGTTGGTCGACGACCGTCTTGTACTGCAAGTTGTAGCAGCCCCTGAGCACTGCAGTCTGGCACTAGTGCAGTCAGCGACTGTAATCTTCTGCATCCGACGATCGCTGTTTAACACGGCTCATCATGGATACATTGAAGTGGTTTGCTTCTTGTTCTGGAAGCATGCAGCCTGCATTGCAGGGGCGGTGTTAACCAGTGCTCTGCACCTTGCAGGCTGTCTGCCTTATTCCCAGCAATGGTGTGTCGTCCCGTAAGAACCGAAGCCTCGAGCAGCAGAAACAGACTACCAGAAGCAGCATGCCTGCCATAGACCCGAACCAAAATCTGATCCGGGAACGAATCGCCTCCGAGAGCGTTGTTCATGTCCCGAGTACCTCCTTGAAATAAATTAGTGCTACATAAACTCATGTATTCGAACTACTCGCTGACTACGTTCGTGAATTCATGAACCAATAGACCTGAACACCCCTGCGCTAGTCCGCTTCTCACACTGATGTCCAGAGACTCCTCCACATCGTTCAAACGATCCTTGATGACTTTCTTGCGGTCAAGCTCTTCACGGAGTACATTGATAGTTTCCAGATGGATACCAACAAGATATCCGTCCTTCACGATAAGTGCAGCACCAGAATCTCCAGCGTACGTTGGACACGAATACATGATGTGTCGTCTGTGAGAACTGATAGCGATGCACGCTGCCGGTCCAGTTTGCGCTTGTACGGTGCTTGGTGTTCGTCAATTCCCAGTCGAAACGATGCCAACACAAGATCGCAACGTGATTCCAGATCATCTGCGCTTCCGTTCCATGGAGCAATGAATGATCTGGGTTTGGACGACTTCAGAATCGCGAAGTCCAACTCAGAATTGCGAGCAACGACTTCAACATTTGCCATCTCTTCCTTCATCGCCAGAGGACCAAGCTTCCCACAGTGTGTTGCTCGGTTAAGTTGTGGTCGCATGTCACCGCTAGCGTCGGGCTGAAAAACACTCCTATTCCAACACCTGCCTGATCTTCGTCTTCTTCCACGATCACAAACACTACCTTTGCGACTTTCTCGCGAGTTTCAGGAAGGAGAAAATATGTTGGCACGCTTTCTGTGCGCTTAGGGACTTGCACAAGGAGAGTGTCATTCTCTGATGGTCCCAATGCTCCGATTGTAGAACCTGGGGTCAGAGCTCGCTTCCCGTCGAATGCCAATCGATTCGCGAAGACTGTGAGGTCGGCCGCGATGACATTCGCAGGAAGAGCACGAGAGACTTCTGTAAACACTGCCTTTCGGAAAGTAACAACATCTTCAATATCCACGTCAACAGAAGTCGCCGAAGTTACTGCGTTCCCATCTTCGTCCACGAGCTGGAACCATTTCCGTGCCATCACTTCAACGCAAATTGGAGAATTAACTCTCACGAAATAGTAGCCTCAACTGATCAGTGGCCGGGATGTATCGTTTATGTCACATCATCCGCTCTTCTTTCGCATATACAGACAATCGTCTTCTTAGTGGTATACCATTTAGTTATACCCTCTAGTTAGTGATGTGAGACCACCGTTGGTTAACAAAACCAAGTCAAAACTTCCTCCGACCTCTAGATTGTGCTTTGTCCGAACAAATTTGCCAAGGACAGTTGCTGTTTAACTCCTCTCTAAACGCACTCGGCATCGATCGGAAGCCTCTCACTGCCGCGGATGACACGCCAATCGCATCGGCGTGAATAAAGAGCTTGGCCATCCACTGCAGTCGCTCCTGTGCCACCAATGTCAAGTGTACCTCTTATACGGTACAATTCATGATAGTGATACCTCGCGCTAGTGATAAATAGCCTCTTCCCGACGCTATCACTAAGAAGAAGATTGTCTGCAAGAACACCTTACATAGTGCACCTTTTCAAGGAGGCTCTCGGGACACGAACGGCGCTCTCGGAGGCAATTCGTTCCAAGATCAGATTTTGGTGAGAGCGCTGTTCGTGGCCAATTGCCTCTAGTGCTTTTTGGGCAACGACACGCCGGGCTTCAATGAGAAGGTGAACATGTATCCAGGCCCTTCAAACTATTCGCCAGATGGATTCTTTGTCCAGATGCTGGACGTGCAGGAGTCTCCTGGCAGTCCAGATGCAGGACAGCTTTGCACTAGCACAGTGCATAGCGAGCCCTCTGCCGGCGAAAGGCGGAGCCACACCGAGCTCACAATTGAAACCGCAGGTTAGGATCACAACACCGACTTTCTACTCAAAGGCAATGGAGGAGTGCTGCAACGTTTGCTGCGCCGGCTTCTGCATCACAGCGATAGACGTCACTTGTCGACCGATATGTGACTGCTGCGCCTCCGGCTGCTGCGGTCAACGCGGCTTCACGTGCTGTGCCAAGTCCGAGCCGCTGTACACGCTGCAAACGTCCCCGACTGACTCGCGCCGGCGGAGCAGCGGACGCGAGATCATCGCTCTTCCTGTTCGAATACAGCCGTTAACTCCTCCGACCGCTGAGAACCATGGGACTCCTCGGCGAGTGTAGGACACTCACAAACAAGAAACAACAAGGCGCTCCCGATGGACGCAACCAAGCAACCAAGTAGCAAACTGCTACTACCGGTACCTGTAAGATTGTGAGATTTGCCAATACCGGTACTGAACACCGACTACAATGCAGCTGAGTAGTGCAGAGTTGGATGGCCTTGTGTTGTGACCATCACCATGTGCGGTAAGACGCCAGGTGATCGCTGATGTTCTAAGCGCAGCAATCAAGCAGAGATGGTGTCCAACAGTCCATACTCGCGAATCGAGTTGGAGAGCTCCTGTCGACGTGCAAAAAGTCACAACGAATGACGTCAGAAAAGACAAACATCAGCGGCAGACAAAGACAGCGGAGACGACGTACCAACAGCGTGGGCCAGCGGTCCGTCTGGAGCTTGGAGAAGATGAGGTCGCCTAGAATCGTCACAGCAACAACATTCAAATGAGCCAACCTCGCCATGACAACTGGTTTTCCCTTAATCGAATCGACGCACACACCGTTGAAGTAGATCTCAAAAGCCCCAGAAGCCGTCAGGGAGCTGGCCAATGAGCCCATGAACAACACGATGAAGAACGACGGGATGCGGTTGTTCAGCGCCCAGCGCAGCATCGTCGTGTCCAGCCCCACGGCCGGCAGCAGCTGCAGCATTCACCGCATTGCAACCACGTTACAACTTGACCCACACAACATTTTAATTGACACTTTTCCAGCACTCACGTATTCGCCAAAGACCAGTAGGATGATGGCCGTGGCTTGTGCCACAGTGACGGCCTGGGACAGCATCTTCTTGGACGGGTCCACGTCGTAGTTGGCGCCAGTCACGCGGTCCACCAGGTGCGGAAAAGCTTCCTCCAGGTGCTTCTTCACTTGGTTGAAATTGGCCTCGTAGCCGCACGCCGTGCAGTAGAACACCTGAATTTGGTCGTCCGCGAGGTCTCGCTGCAGGTTCTTGGCCGTCGTGGCTGCCTCCTGCTCCGCCTTCGCCTCCGCATTGAAGACCGAGTCCGTCTCCTGGACTACAGAGCTGCTGGAGGGTGCAGATAGCGCCAGCAGTGTCACGAGTAGCAGCATTAATCGCAGCAGCGACGTCATCTTCCCCTTATGTTTGTGCACGCTTTTTTGCAATGAAAATGAAATGCAGTCTGAGGAGTCGAAATGGAGGTGGCGTGACTTCTATGAAGTCAAAAGATGTCACTTTGTGGGCACATTTTATTAACTGAAGCTGCAGCTGTAAAAGTGATGAGTTGTGCGTGTGATTGCGGCGAGGGGGTGTCTGCAACGCGCCGCGAGAGCGCGTACGACATGATGCGTGTGGAGGACGCGGTGGAAATGGTGCTGCAGCAGACGCAGCCGTTGGAAGCGGCGCGAATCGAGGCCCACGAGGCCCAGAACTGCGTGCTGGCTGAGCCCGTGCACAGCGTTGTAAGATAAGATAGGGGTGTTTTAAAATTGAATTAGTATATTATTTTGACACATACGTTTGTGTGATTACTTGCAGGAGCCACTACCGCCGTTCCGAGCGTCCATCATGGATGGGTACGCGGTGGTGGCAGCTGACGGAGTGGGCACAGTACGTCGAGAGTTCTTGCAATTGATGTACTGGTATCAAATGTTGGTGTGCTAATTGACGGTGCTTTTAGTTTCCAGTGGTGGAACGGATTGCGGCGGGGGATATACCGACGAGTGCACTGAAGGCCGGTCAAGTGTCGTACATCACGACGGGGTCGCCGGTGCCGGACGGAGCAAATGCGGTGGTGAAGATCGAAGACACGAGTGCTGTGGAAGAGAGTGAGGATTCGGCTCAGGAAGTGGCGGTCAATATCCTGAAGGCTGTGAAAGTGGGGCACAACATTCGACCCATCGGGTCCGATATCCGTCCGGGAGAAGTGCTGGTGGACGCGCACGAACTGGTGACGTCCGCTGAAATTGGACTGCTCGCCACGGTTCGTTTTGTTTTGTGTTTAGTGTGGTAAAAGTTAGAGCTAACTTTGTTTCGACACTGGTTGGTCGATGTAGGCCGGGATCAGTGAGGTGGTGGCGCATCGTCGACCTGTTGTAGGCGTGCTCTCAACCGGAAGCGAGCTCGTGGAAGCCTTTCAGGGATCAATGACCCCGGGAAAGATCCGCGATAGTAATCGGCCAATGCTACTATCGCTGCTTGCTGGATGGGGTGCCACGACTGTTAACCTTGGTGTCTGCAGCGACAGCAAGGGGGCGTTGAAGCAAACCATTTCGGATGCACTCGAAAAGGTTGACGTGCTAATCACGAGTGGTGGCGTGAGTATGGGTGACCACGACCTGATTAAGCCGCAGCTGGAGGAAATGGGCACTATACATTTTGGACGTTTGCGCATGAAGCCTGGCAAGCCCACCACGTTTGCCACGTTAAGAGTGGGAGGCAAGAACAAACTGGTGTTCGCACTTCCAGGGAACCCTGTTAGTTCGTTCACAACGTGCCACTTGCTGGTGCACCCGGCACTGCGCCGACTCCGTGGGTTTCCTGTTCCCAAATGCCGCCAAGCTAAGGTTTACGCGACGTTAACACACCCGATCAAGCTGGATGCTGAGCGGCCAGAGTTTCACCGCGCGACGCTGGCTTGGGATGACAAGCAACACCGGTTCCTCGCTACTAGCACTGGCCGACAGATCAGCTCCCGCTTACTGAGGTATGTGTGGACACTCTGCTACCTATCCACCACAGTAACTGATCTGCCGTGCTCACAAAATGTCTGGCTGTTCACAGCTGTCGCAATGCAAATGCTCTACTTTGTCTTCCGACAGGCACGGAAGTGCGTGACGGTGATGCTGTTCCTGCCCTTATGTTGAATTGCTCCTTCGAGAATGCAACAGCTTCTGCTGCGCTAAGTCAAGGCAGCCATGTTGCTGCGTCGAATCCCATGCCTTTGAAGGAACGATCCGATGCTCCGAAGAAAGTTTTCCGTGCTGGACTATTGACGGTGCGCTTATGGCCGGCTTTACTGTTGCCCGCTACTCAACCTCTAACACGAAGCTATGTTGTCTATCGGCCTAACAGATTAGTGACCGCGTGTCTGCTGGTACATCGCAAGACCTGAGTGGGCCGGCTATGGAAGACGTCCTTCATCAAGTCCACAAGGTTCAGGTGGACGTAGTGGCTACCAAAGTCGTGCCTGATGAAGTTGACCAGATTCAGAATGTGGTGAAGGAGTGGGCAGATTTGGACGTTGTGGACTTGATCCTGACGTCGGGCGGTACCGGTTTCAGTCCTCGCGATGTCACGCCGGAAGCTGTCAAGGCTGTTTTAGACAAAGAAATTCCCGGGTTTCCTATCGCGATGCTCGAGAGCTCGCTCAAGATCACGGCTAAGGCAGTGTTATCGCGGCCTGTAGCAGGAATTCGCAAGAACACCTTAATCGTGACGCTGCCAGGAAAGCCGAAGGCCGTTATTGAGAACTTCTCGGCAATTGCCGAGGTACTGCCACATGCGTTGCACCTTGTGCGCGACGTGCCGCATGAACACCATCGTGCCAACCCTTCCACATTGTACACGTGACCAAGCTCTATAACAGCGGCGCCAATGTTTAAAACGAATGTAGTGCTGTATTAGCTCGTTAGACTGCTGTCTTGAAAGCCCACAGACCACTTGTCACGTGGTAATGCCAAAAATTACCGTCTACCACGTACTCGATTGGAGTTATGGAAGTTAGTTATCTTCAGTACAGATAGTCAACGGCACACTGACGAAATCAGTTCACCGCATGTCCAGGCGTCAGGGTAGCCTTATAAGCAGCATCTGCTTCATCCGCGTCAACGTCACCGTGCAGACTGCTAATCTGCTCCAGCGTGCGCTCCTTCGTCTCTGGGATCAAGAATGAGACCATCAGACCGCAGAAGCAGGAAGCAGCGAAGATGTACAACACGCCCTTGAAGCCGAACGAACCCTTCGCGATCACTGCGAAGCACTGCGCGGCGATGATCGCGCCAACCTTGCCCGAAGCCGCAGAAATACCGTGGCCCGTCGAACGCACCGCCGTCGGGAATACCTCGGCAGGGATGATGAACGTCGTGGCGTTGGGGCCGAAGTTGAAGAAGAACTGCGCGAACGCGTACATGACGACGAACACGGTCGTATTGTCGGTCTTGAGCTCGTGGTAGAAGATGGCCATGAACAGGAACAGCAGCGACAGCAGCGAGAAGCCCATGTACTGGATGGGCTTGCGGCCCCACTTGTCCACGAAGTAGACCGTGAACCAGTAGCCAGGCACCGTACCGGCCAAGTTAATGATGGCCTGGCCCACCGAGCGGTTCCACAGGTCGTCGTAGATCTTCTGGTTGCCAGTGCTTGACGGAGTGCCGTAGCCGATGATCTCCAGCACCACCGACGTGTTGAGCGACGTGCCGTAGTAGCCGATGTCCAAGAAGAACCAGGCCAAGGAACAACCGATGAGCACCTTCAGGTTGGCCCACTTGTTGAAGTACGTGCGGAACGAGTACGAGAAGTTCTCAAAGAAGCCCGAGTGCGTGTCCTCTGGGTTGTACATGTCGGTGGTGAGCTTGTCCGCGGCCAAGAACTGGGTCGCAGCGCGAGCACCGCCCTCAGTGTCGTTGAGCACGTCCATGGCGTACCGCGGCGTCTCCGGGATCTTCAGCCGCCAGTACACAGCTGCCAACGCAGGAATGGCACCAAACGCCGCCAGCGCACGCCAGCAGTAGCCCAGCGACGACGCGCCATTATCAAGGATGCTGTCCTTAGAAGCTGCGAGCACGATCATCGTGACGATAGCAGCCGCGATGATACCGAAGCCCTGCATGGCGAACACGGTGGCGATCATAGTGCCACGGCGCTTGGACGACGAGAACTCACTCGTGATGACGGCTGAGACCGGGTAGTCACCGCCAATGCCGACGCCCAGCACGAACCGCCAGATGCTCAGCATGATGAGCAGGTTGTTGCCTTCGCCGCCCACGGGCCACGCCGCGAAGGCGCACAGCAGCGCCCCAAAATGAGCACCATCAGCTCGATGCCGTAGATGCGTTTGCGGCCAAGGATGTCGCCAAGGATGGCGAAGGAGATCTGGCCCACGGCGTTGCCGTAGGACGAGGCGGCCTTGACCCAGCCGTCCGAGCGAGACGACAAGCTGGACTTGCCAAAGTACTCGTAGGCGATCATGGGCACCATGAGGCCGATGACGAAGTTGTCGTACGAGTCCACGAAGAAGCCGGAGCCGGCCACGAGGATCGCCTTGATGTGCGCCTTGGAGAACTTGGCGTTATCCAGCGCACTCAGTGCGTCGAAGCGCTTGTCGCTCGCCGAAGGCTGCGTCACGTCGGGAAGCGTCGTGTCGGCCATCTTGCTTTTGCTACAGGAGACTTGAGGAAGACCAGGCAAATTGGAGAATGAGTGAGCTGCGTCCCACAAAATGAGCCGGGGGCAGACGGACTGAGCCGGGGGATATATTTGATTTGATTGATATTCAGCTCATCGTTACTTAGTGAGACTCTCTCTCACCTTCAGTGAAGAGATAGATAGTAGTCATGGCTTGCCTGCTGGATTCGGCTGTTGTGGTTGTGGTCGACAAGCGCCGTCCGACACCTCGGGTCGAATCTATGAGGCGGTATATACGGATCAGTCACTAGCGTTTCGTTTTGGTGTCTATCAGCGAGATTCGTCCCCGCGGTGAGATGAATGTGGTGCGCACATTGAAGCGACACGAGACCTTCGAGACCACTGGTGACTTCGACCGCGCTAGGCCACGAATCTCGACCAGTGGGACCCACACGTTTTGGCTGCGTGCTCTGGGTATTTAGTACTGTACCTGAAAGTCGCCTGGGGGTGAGTCCAAAACGCCATCTTGGTGTGCATCGTCACCACCCAGACTGGGCCTGGCCGGATCGATCGGTGACGTGGTCATCACTGAGCGCATAGCGGCCAAAGTGCATGGGATTAATTAAGATTAAATGCCGTGGCCTCTACAAGGTCAGTAAGTAATCGCAGTGGAATGGATCGTTTATGAATTTGTGATCCAAAGTCTTCTTGTCTTTATACTAAAAATCCGAGACTTAAAAAAACTGCAGAAAAAGGCTGCCTTGAATGTCAGAATCTGATAATCAGATACCTTAAGGATTTATTGAGATTGGCTTTTCGTATGCAATTATTTGAAACTTGATTTACAAATCTCAAGTTATGAGCATCTTGATAAGTTATACTTAAGTAGTCGGACGGCATTTTGAACCCCCACTTCATGTGAATGTGAACTGAAGCTGCACCAAAGTTCAATCGCTCCAATACTAGTAGCTCCTTACGTCGCGGTGAGAGCTTGGATAGCATCGAAGTACTACACTAGTATCTCTGCGATATCGTCGATTTCTTGGAGCGGGTTCACCAAACTTCGGAAATGCGCGGAAAGGTTGAACTACAAATCTCTGAGTTGATGCGCGGCACCAATAGATACAGTGCCATAGGTATGTTTACACCTTGGGCGAGGCCAACATCTTTGTTTGTGCCAGGCCGATTGTTCCAACCCTCGTGATTAGCTGTCAATCTACAAACATCAGGAACATGGCGAGTCTACACATACTGTAGTAGACTTGGGTCTGCGGTTTCTCACCGTAAGATCCAAATATATTCTTTTAAATACCTTGGATACTTGCTGGTAAAATGACTTCAGAACGTACAACACATCCACTGAACGAGCACTGCGCGGCGACGATTGTCTGAAGCGTCTGCTGTCGATCGAGACGTCGACGCTATGTTCAGTAGCACATCCCGAGACGGTGTATATCGCTCAAGATTCGCTTGGGCAGAAGAACAGTGCAAAACGTGCCATCAGTGCTCGACGACAAAAGCTCTCTTGAAGAAGGTGCCCCTCTTAATCCGAAGTGCTCCGTATACGGCAATCCTACCATGCAGATCTATCACGACATACAACGCGCTTCTGAAGCCCAACTTGCTCAGACGACGGCAACCCCGACTCAATGTGCCGGGGGTCGCGGCCCGGGTCACCCAATCCAGTCTGCCAGGTAGTCGACTGTCCGTTGAGGTTCTCGGAACCTCGCAACCAACAGGTGCCCACTGCTTAATCTGAATGGCGCTCCTCTTCTTCCGTCTCTTCTTCTTCACCAAAAGCAACAGTCGGCCAGCGGCAAGCGCTTCGACGCACTGAGCGCACTGGATAACACCAAGTTCTTCAAGGGACACATCAAGGCCATCCTCGTGGTCGGCTCCGGCTTCTTTGTCGAGTCGTACGACGAACTTCGTCATCGGCCTCTGATCACCTACGAGTACTTGTCCAAGCGCCGCGGCACAATCGCCGGCTGTTATCATCACTATGATCGTGCTCGCGGCCACTAAGGACATCATCATCCTCGATACGTTTTCGAGATGGGTAGAGTCCTGTAAGTTACAACGGAGGTAGATTGTTGTCTACGAGCACGATTGCAGAGGCAACGTGTTAAAGCAGCCCATTCAAGGTCAACCAGCGCAGCAAGAAACTCAAGCAGCGGAATGAGGCAGCTAAACTGACCTGGTGCCTTCATGTCGTATCCTCCACACCGTGCGTGGTGACTGCTCATGGACTTGTCGAACTTGCGCCAGTAAAATCACAAGCTGGTGATCGAATACCACAATGTTCTGCTGCAATGGGAAAAAGCACGTCGATCCAAACTCAGGTGAGCACATTTTACTATTACCTCCCTGCATTGCCAAGTGCCTACTTTTGACTATGTACTACTATGATAAGTATTTGGTCAGCCGCAGAAAATGTTCGCGTACTCTTTCGAGCCCGTCCAGTGTGCAAGGGTGGCCAACGAATCCCTTTGGCGCTGATGAGTCTGACCGACAAAGTTTTGAAGTCATCTGCCAACCAACACTGTGTCTTCGACGCCAAACAGCCTAGCAGAAGACGCATCCTTGGTTTGCAGATGACTTCACGACATTGTTGCAAAGACTTACTAGTATTTGAGCTAACATCAAAATACGACTCTACCGTTCCCCATCGTTATGTTGCTTCCAAGAAGTTTATTACAATGCTCTCTCACTGTTGGGTCTACAGGTTTCCTGCATCTTGCTCCAACTAGCATATCCAACTCAGTGCTTTTGCAGCAGCGAAGTGTAGTGTGCGCAGAAGTTATCAAAGTTAGCACACCAGGCGTATGCTACCTGGAAGACCGAAGTCGGTCGTCTCCGGCGCTTCCTTCAATCGTAACCAAAGCGGAACGCAGCGTCTCGTGATACTTTTTGCCGAACGAGTTGCGTCGCATATACGCCCGGTGCTCCTGTATCGTACTCAGTGGAGTTCATTGTTTTGCTACCAGCGAAGGTGCTCCCCGAGTCAGACTCAATTGATGACGAGAAGCTCACGTAGGTGTCGGCAGCGGAGTTCAAACTTGCTGCTGCTGGTCGATAGTCCTTGGAGGGTCTAGCACACCGAGTAGATGCCGATCTCTCTCTTGCTGCTACCAAGTCCAACGTTGCAAACGCTGTCTCCGACTCAATTGACATTGGTCGATGTCGAGTGTGCTTGTGCTCGTGCTTGTTCTGCTTTCTCAGTCTCTTCGCCATGCTCGCTTCAAAGACATTTCGTGACGTCTTGCGTGCTGGAATGTATTTCTTCCGTCGAAAGCAGCGCGGGATCAGGAACGCGATGGCGGACTCGTTGCTTGGCGGCATGCTTGCTCCCGATCTTGTCGTGTGCTGTCGAGCTCAAACTTCGGAATGAAATGGCCAGGGACTGACCACGTAAGTCAAGACGATGTACGATCTGCATCGGTCCAGTCGAACTCGCCACATAGGTCGACTTTCGTTGCCCACTTCCAGGCGCAATGCCTAAGTCGAGAGCATGGTAGTGCTGCTTATTGGGCTCTCGCGCCTCAACCACAAGGCTTACTTGCGGTGCCGATCATTATCTATTCCGAACTCGCTGCATTGGTGTCGCGACGGCTAGTTGATTTACATTCTGGAACTTCTCCTTAATGCTGATGAGTTCGATGCGAAACACGAGCGCGGCGTTGGGTGGGATGCGAGGAGGTCGGCCCTTTACGCCATACGCCAACGCAGGAGCAATCGTCACTGAGCGGTCTCCCTACGCTCATGCGCTGTAGTGCCAAGTCGAAGCCTGCAATGGTGTGGCCAGCCCCAACGCAGAATTCAAGCGCGCTGTTGCAGCGTGCTCGGGTCGACTCAAAGACCTCGCCTGTCCCCTCAAAGCTGGCAACGTAGTGCACACGCGCGAACTGCCCTGGCATCGGGAAGTTGCGGCCATCGCCTTCGAACTCCACTTCAATTGCGAGACCGTCCACCTGGGCGTGGCGAGCGCGCTCCACTGCAGCGAGCTGTGCCTGGTGCTGCGCATACAGTTCGCGGTCCCGTGAAAGTTGGCGCTGCCGTTCCTCTTCTTGGCGTCGGCGTTTCTCGCGCTTGAGTGCAAGCCGCTTCTGCTCCGCGACGAGGTCGGAATTGAGCCACTCGAAGATTTTCTGCCGCGAGGCCTGCACCACCTCGTCCAGGCCATTGAGCAAACCCTGCGCGATGCCCAGGTGGAGCAGCGCCGCGAATGCCGACTTGGACCCTTCGTCGCTCTTTGTCATGGTGGCCACGATCTGGAGAAACTCGTTGAAGCCGATGGTGCCGCTACCGTCCGCGTCCACTTCACGTAGCATGGCTGGCAGGTCGAACTCCTCTGCCTTCCGACCCAACTTCTTCACTAGCTGCGTCAACTCATTCTCATCGATGGCGCCACTGCCATCCAAGTCCAGCACCATGAACTGCTGCTTCAGCTTCGTCAGCTCGGTCGGACCGAAGAGCAAAGCCAGCGTCAGTGACGCCGAATACTGGTTCTTGTTCTGCTGTTTGCGAAGCAAATGCAGGAACTCGTCGAAGTCCACCTCGCCGTTGCCGTCTGTGTCAACGGCCTGATGAGCTCGCGAATGTTATTCAGCGTGAGCTGTTCCCCAAGACTGGTGAAGAGTTTGTGGAGCTCCGCGGCGTTGATGGATCCACTTGCGTCGCCATCGTAGTTTGCAAACTGCTCACGTGCCAGGGCCAGTTCCTGCGCCGAGTAGCCCAAATACTTTTCTTTGCCATCATCAGCTTCGTCACCTTCTCCGCCTTCACCTTCACTTTCGGCATCGTCGACAGGTTTACTTTCCTCCTTCTCGAGATCAACAACCTTCAGACCTTCCGCGTCATTGGTCGCTGTCTCGCCTTCGGGTGTAGTCTCTTTCCCGTCATAGACTGCCGTCAACTCGATATCGTCGTCGCCGCGAAGAGCTTGTGGTTTCTCCCACGTCGTCTCGCCCGACCGCTTGTCCAGGTAGTAGAAGAGCCCCGAGTCGGCATCGTAGAACTTCTCAAACACGGAGGCGAGCACCTCTCGCAGACGCCGACGCGCTTGACGACAGCGAAACATCCGCTGCAAACACGCCGCTGCCTCGCGCTCCCTTCTCTCTTGCACCTCGTCCACATTTCCCCCTTCAAGGAGCTCGACGGGCGTCCGGTTCGACTCGGCAGCTTGCTCGTCCATGGCATCCACTTTAGCTCCAGTGTCTCTTCGCATCCAAGTCGAGTTGACGCCGGCAGTCGCTCCCTCGAAGACCGACGCTTCCTAAACCTGCAGATACAAAACACAAGGCCAACACGGTCAGCCGCAATGAGAACCCCATGTAGCATCTTCGTCAGGTCAAAGTCAGAGCGATATCAAACACTGGGGCAAGTCCACATACAAAATGTTTCATGTATTGATGTCTCCTCGCTGTCTACAACATTTTGCTCTGCATTCCTTAAAATTTATTCATGTCTTGAATTTCGACCCTAAAGTGTCGGCCATCAAGTGTTCACAAAGGGTTGGCATTGTCAAGCCTGCCACGTACTTTGCGCCGTACATGGCCGTTATGTCTCTATGCGTAATTGCCGCTTCTTAACTATTTTGTGATTGGCCCAAAGTGCCTTTTCACATCTCTGCATGCCAATCTCGAGTTCCCCATCCTGGCTATATCTGAAGTTCACGTCTCTCTTTGACTGGACAGCGAACGAAACCCCTCCCAGTAAAGTAAATCACTCCAACAAACCGCACGAGCCCAAGAAGACGCCAAGCCGGAGCCGCCAGCCAGTTCCCCTCTGTCGCCTCTCCCCGCCAGTAAAAATGTCCGACCCGAACGCCGCCGACGACCAGGTGGAGCTTTTCAAGGTCAAGAAGTTGATCAAGTCGCTGCAGGCCGCGCGCGGGTGCGTCTCTTCATCGCCTTTAGTTGCCACTTTATAGTTGACAGTTTACCCATTTTGTTGCCACTTTACCTTTTTGTCTTGGTTTACCGTTTGGTTTACCGTTTGGTTTACCTCTTGTAGCAACGGCACGAGTATGATCTCGTTGATCATCCCGCCCAAGCAGCAGCTGCCGCTGATCGCCAAGATGCTGTCGGACGAAATGGGGACAGCGAGTAACATCAAGTCGCGCGTGAACCGCCTGTCGGTGCTGGGCGCCATCACGTCGACGCAGCAGCGGCTGAAGCTCTACAACAAGTGTCCGCCCAACGGCCTCATCATCTACTGCGGCACCATCATCACGGACGAGGGCAAGGAGAAGCGCGTCAACATTGACTTTGAGCCGTTCCGGCCCATCAACACGTCGCTCTACATGTGCGACAACAAATTCCACACGGAAGCGCTGGGCGAACTGCTGCAGGACAACGACCGCTTCGGCTTCATCGTCATGGACGGCAACGGCGCGCTCTACGGCGCCGTGTCGGGCAGCAACCGCGAGGTGCTGCACAAATTTTCAGTGGAATTGCCCAAGAAACACGGCCGCGGTGGCCAGTCGGCGCTGCGTTTCGCGCGACTGCGACTGGAAAAGCGCCACAATTACGTGCGCAAAGTGGCCGAGACGGCCACGCAGCTCTTCATCACGAACGACCGACCCAATGTGTCGAACCTCGTGCTGGCCGGCTCGGCCGATTTCAAGAACGAGCTGAACGGCAGCGACCTGTTTGACAAGCGCCTCGCGGCCATCGTCGTCAAGGTGGTGGACGTGTCGTATGGTGGTGAGAACGGATTCAGTCAGGCCATTGAACTGGCGGCTGAGACGCTCACGAACGTCAAGTTTGTGCAGGAGAAGAAGCTCATTCTCAAGTACATGGAGGAGATCGCCCAGGACACGGGCAAGTACTGCTTTAGTGTCGCGGACACCATGAAGGCGCTGGACCTGGGCGCCGTGGAGACGCTCATTTTGTGGGAGGACCTGCCGCACCACCGCTACGTGCTACGCAACGAGTCGACGGCTGCGGAGAGTGTCAAGATCCTGTCGCCGTCCGAGGAGTCGGTCGAGTCGAACTTTTGGACGCTGAGACCGGTGCCAAGCTGGAGACGGTGGAGCGCGTGCCTCTTGTGGAGTGGTTTGCGAACAACTACAAGCAGTTCGGTACGGCGCTCGAGTTCGTGACGGCGCGGTCGCAGGAAGGCTCGCAGTTCTGCCAGGGCTTCGGTGGCATTGGTGGCATTCTCCGATGGAAGGTGGACTTCATGGAGATGGGTTACGATGACGAGTTCGATGACGACGACGACTTTGACGACGACACGTTCATGTAGAAATAATTATTGCGTGACGCTTTGTGCTGACGTTAGTGAGAGCGTCACGCACCGTGGCGCTGCGGGAGGAACGAGCGCAAAAATTCAAGACATGCAATAGATTTCAAGGAATGCAGAGCAGGCCAGCGGGGTGGGCTGGAAATGCTGTAGACAGCGAGGAGACAGCAATACACGAAACATTCCGTGTGTGGACTTGCCCCGGCGTTTGATATCGCTCTGACTTTGACCTGACGAAGATGCTACGTGGGGGTTCTCATTGCGTTTGACCGTGTTGACCTTGTGTTTTGTATCTGCAGGTTTAGGAAGCGTCGGTCTTCGAGGGAGCGACTGCCGGCGTC
Source organism: Phytophthora constricta (assembly GCA_011947335.1). NCBI lineage: Eukaryota > Oomycota > Peronosporomycetes > Peronosporales > Peronosporaceae > Phytophthora > Phytophthora constricta. Next base: position 71,685 of record JAAVTI010001522.1, on the reverse strand, counting down.
AACTCGACTTGGATGCGAAGAGACACTGGAGCTAAAGTGGATGCCATGGACGAGCAAGCTGCCGAGTCGAACCGGACGCCCGTCGAGCTCCTTGAAGGGGAAATGTGGACGAGGTGCAAGAGAGAAGGGAGCGCGAGGCAGCGGCGTGTTTGCAGCGGATGTTTCGCTGTCGTCAAGCGCGTCGGCGTCTGCGAGAGGTGCTCGCCTCCGTGTTTGAGAAGTTCTACGATGCCGACTCGGGGCTCTTCTACTACCTGGACAAGCGGTCGGGCGAGACGACGTGGGAGAAACCACAAGCTCTTCGCGGCGACGACGATATCGAGTTGACGGCAGTCTATGACGGGAAAGAGACTACACCCGAAGGCGAGACAGCGACCAATGACGCGGAAGGTCTGAAGGTTGTTGATCTCGAGAAGGAGGAAAGTAAACCTGTCGACGATGCCGAAAGTGAAGGTGAAGGCGGAGAAGGTGACGAAGCTGATGATGGCAAAGAAAAGTATTTGGGCTACTCGGCGCAGGAACTGGCCCTGGCACGTGAGCAGTTTGCAAACTACGATGGCGACGCAAGTGGATCCATCAACGCCGCGGAGCTCCACAAACTCTTCACCAGTCTTGGGAACAGCTCACGCTGAATAACATTCGCGAGCTCATCCAGGCCGTTGACACAGACGGCAACGGCGAGGTGGACTTCGACGAGTTCCTGCATTTGCTTCGCAAACAGCAGAACAAGAACCAGTATTCGGCGTCACTGACGCTGGCTTTGCTCTTCGGTCCGACCGAGCTGACGAAGCTGAAGCAGCAGTTCATGGTGCTGGACTTGGATGGCAGTGGCGCCATCGATGAGAATGAGTTGACGCAGCTAGTGAAGAAGTTGGGTCGGAAGGCAGAGGAGTTCGACCTGCCAGCCATGCTACGTGAAGTGGACGCGGACGGTAGCGGCACCATCGGCTTCAACGAGTTTCTCCAGATCGTGGCCACCATGACAAAGAGCGACGAAGGGTCCAAGTCGGCATTCGCGGCGCTGCTCCACCTGGGCATCGCGCAGGGTTTGCTCAATGGCCTGGACGAGGTGGTGCAGGCCTCGCGGCAGAAAATCTTCGAGTGGCTCAATTCCGACCTCGTCGCGGAGCAGAAGCGGCTTGCACTCAAGCGCGAGAAACGCCGACGCCAAGAAGAGGAACGGCAGCGCCAACTTTCACGGGACCGCGAACTGTATGCGCAGCACCAGGCACAGCTCGCTGCAGTGGAGCGCGCTCGCCACGCCCAGGTGGACGGTCTCGCAATTGAAGTGGAGTTCGAAGGCGATGGCCGCAACTTCCCGATGCCAGGGCAGTTCGCGCGTGTGCACTACGTTGCCAGCTTTGAGGGGACAGGCGAGGTCTTTGAGTCGACCCGAGCACGCTGCAACAGCGCGCTTGAATTCTGCGTTGGGGCTGGCCACACCATTGCAGGCTTCGACTTGGCACTACAGCGCATGAGCGTAGGGGAGACCGCTCGAGTGACGATTGCTCCTGCGTTGGCGTATGGCGTAAAGGGCCGACCTCCTCGCATCCCACCCAACGCCGCGCTCGTGTTTCGCATCGAACTCATCAGCATTAAGGAGAAGTTCCAGAATGTAAATCAACTAGCCGTCGCGACACCAATGCAGCGAGTTCGGAATAGATAATGATCGGCACCGCAAGTAAGCCTTGTGGTTGAGGCGCGAGAGCCCAATAAGCAGCACTACCATGCTCTCGACTTAGGCATTGCGCCTGGAAGTGGGCAACGAAAGTCGACCTATGTGGCGAGTTCGACTGGACCGATGCAGATCGTACATCGTCTTGACTTACGTGGTCAGTCCCTGGCCATTTCATTCCGAAGTTTGAGCTCGACAGCACACGACAAGATCGGGAGCAAGCATGCCGCCAAGCAACGAGTCCGCCATCGCGTTCCTGATCCCGCGCTGCTTTCGACGGAAGAAATACATTCCAGCACGCAAGACGTCACGAAATGTCTTTGAAGCGAGCATGGCGAAGAGACTGAGAAAGCAGAACAAGCACGAGCACAAGCACACTCGACATCGACCAATGTCAATTGAGTCGGAGACAGCGTTTGCAACGTTGGACTTGGTAGCAGCAAGAGAGAGATCGGCATCTACTCGGTGTGCTAGACCCTCCAAGGACTATCGACCAGCAGCAGCAAGTTTGAACTCCGCTGCCGACACCTACGTGAGCTTCTCGTCATCAATTGAGTCTGACTCGGGGAGCACCTTCGCTGGTAGCAAAACAATGAACTCCACTGAGTACGATACAGGAGCACCGGGCGTATATGCGACGCAACTCGTTCGGCAAAAGTATCACGAGACGCTGCGTTCCGCTTTGGTTACGATTGAAGGAAGCGCCGGAGACGACCGACTTCGGTCTTCCAGGTAGCATACGCCTGGTGTGCTAACTTTGATAACTTCTGCGCACACTACACTTCGCTGCTGCAAAAGCACTGAGTTGGATATGCTAGTTGGAGCAAGATGCAGGAAACCTGTAGACCCAACAGTGAGAGAGCATTGTAATAAACTTCTTGGAAGCAACATAACGATGGGGAACGGTAGAGTCGTATTTTGATGTTAGCTCAAATACTAGTAAGTCTTTGCAACAATGTCGTGAAGTCATCTGCAAACCAAGGATGCGTCTTCTGCTAGGCTGTTTGGCGTCGAAGACACAGTGTTGGTTGGCAGATGACTTCAAAACTTTGTCGGTCAGACTCATCAGCGCCAAAGGGATTCGTTGGCCACCCTTGCACACTGGACGGGCTCGAAAGAGTACGCGAACATTTTCTGCGGCTGACCAAATACTTATCATAGTAGTACATAGTCAAAAGTAGGCACTTGGCAATGCAGGGAGGTAATAGTAAAATGTGCTCACCTGAATTTGGATCGACGTGCTTTTTCCCATTGCAGCAGCACGTTGTGGTATTCGATCACCAGCTTGTGATTTTACTGGCGCAGGTTCAGCAAGTCTTCTTCTAGGCGAAGCGTGGTTGTTCGCTGAGTTGCCTCATCAGAGATACCAGGTGACGAATACGTTCCACTGCACGAAACATCTATTCATTATTCATTATCGCTAGTTCATAAAGCTCACTCCTCATGCCGTAAGTAGCGAGCAAAGCTTTCGGCTAGAAGCGTCTGTAGTTTCTCGCAGATCCAGCACTGCATTGCGTCGAATCAGCTTGGAACGGAGTCACTTATGAGGACAAGGACGATGAAACGATGTGTACGTCGAAGCGAAGTCGTTCGCGTACGTGTACACACCCAGTACAGGCCGCTCGTGCAGGTTGTTCGCAATGCGAAACATAGGACACCATTGTGTACAAACCATATGCATTATCACGAAGAAATAGTGTTGAACGGCTATCTGCAACGTCTAGCTAGACCATGTCGCCGTCTTCATCGCTGTCCTCGAGGTCGATCATTAACGAGTCAGCTTCGGCTGTCAGCTGGTGCAGCCCCGTGAGCTCCTCCAAATATGCCGTCGAGTTGCAGGCCCTTTCGAGCAACTCCAGCGAGTTAGCAGCGTAGGCATCTAGCACCTTCGAACTACACGCGATGCATTTGTCGAACGCCTCACCGGTGATCACCAGGTTCTGGAATGCATTAAGGAATCCACGAAGCTGATGCGGGATGTAGCCCATCGGCACGGAGCCATCACTTGGTTTCTCAGCGCCCACATACTTTCCTTGAGGCGAGTGCAGGACGGCAACAAGGAGCTCCACGGCCGTCGCTGCAGCAATCGGAGCAAGACCAGGCCGAGTCACGGTGCACATTTGGTCCAGCGTCCGATCCTTCAGCGAGTCACGAGGACTCACGATGTCGTTGCAAAAGTAGCATCCCAGTGATGGGCGAGTAGCATCGCCTCCCTCTTCTTGGTCAGGGTGAACGCCATGGCGCATGACCAGGTAGCTATCGAAGCCCAGCGCGGCATTCAAGAGCATTTTCTTCTTCGATGAAGCGATTACAGTCGGCAACCAGCGACTCTCACGCGAATCCGTGCCCAAGAAAATGACGTCGTGGGACTCGATAAGCTGCTCTAACGTCTCCAACCCCTTCTTGGCCTCTTCGAGCAGTTGTGGACTACTTAGAGCGTGGCCTGCCATTGGGATTGTCAGATTCACGGCCTGCGAATTAACCAGCGGAAAGATCCGCTTTAACGCATTTGCGGCGCACTCGCCCTTTGGCTTTCCGACGTCCTTGAACTCGAACAAAGGCTGTCGAACTGGGTTCGAATGGCTCACGGTCGAGTTATCCACAAACGTTATGTTACGGAAGCCCCACGATAAAAGACTTCGCGCCGTGTAGCAGCCGAGCGTGCCAGCTCCGAGCAGCAGGCACTTGGTCCGCGCAAGTAACTCCAAGTCCAGTGAAGGCAGTTGACGCCACCTCATCAGCTTGAGATTCAAATCCACCGACGTTTCTGCTAGACGAATCGGGTCCAGAATGCCTCCAAGCTCCATCATTCGAGGCCCCATCTTGCCGCGGACGTTCGCCTCCCAGCCAACGATGCGAACATCTTGTCGGGACCGTCCATTTGCCATGAACATCTCGTCGCTCTTTACCTCAAACACCAGCGAGCTCTTCCACTCAAAGTCCTCAGGCACTTCGGTGAACTGGTGCACATGCTCTCGGAAGGAGATGATTTTCAAAGGGCTCGAGCAGTCCACTTTCTTCGTCGCCGTGAGCAGCGCCAGGAAGTTCCGTAGCGGCCAGCCAGGGTTCGTCTTCAGCGGACACGGGTCCACAAACCCAAAGAGCGTCTCAACTTGCTCTGCGCTGTGCTCCGCGGCCCTCCACTCGAGCACGTCCCGCACTCGCACCGATCCAGTCCGCCGCTCCACGACAAAGAACGGCGCAAAGTTGCGCTCGACCACCCCAGTCTCTCCATGCACGCGACGCATTTGCAGCAGCCCACGCAGCGTCTGCACCTGCTCCGGCAGCGTCAGCACGGACGCCACGGACGTGGGCGCCGATTCGCACTGGAACGGACTCGAAGGACTCAGCGCCGGGAAGCCGAACCAGTACAGAAACGAGTGTCGCTTCAAGTCTGCAAACGTGACCAGCACGAAGGCGTTGAGGCGCTCAATGGCCGCGTCCGAGCGCGTCTCCTCGTCCAGCACGAGCTCGAGGATCTTCTGGCCGGCGTCCTGCAGCAGCGCCGTCTTGTCGAGCGTCTTGAAGGCCTCCAGCGTGTTGCTGTTGAGCAGCAGACCAGGCGCCTGCCACTCGTAGCGGGCGCGGTCGTGAGCTCCGTCCTGATCCGGATCGGACGCTGGGAACGCGCTGCCGTCGACGGTGAAGCGCGCGGGGACGGACGGCGAGCGACCGGGCGCGAAGAAGCCGCTGACGGGCCGCGCCTGGTCGTCCAGCTGGAACTCGTCGAGCTTGCGGGAGGCCAGTGCCTGCCAGAACGAGGCGTCGGGCGCGCTGGTCCACGGCTGGAACTTGAGCGTCGAGTCCATGGAGGAGGAAGATGAAGATGGAGAAGGCTTCAAGGAATTGCAGGCCATCACGGAGAAGTGATCCGAATGAGGCACGGTGGGTGCAGAACACGGCCACATGGCCTCATCCTAGTTATCTCGAGAGAGATCTTCAAAAACGACCTGCTAACAAACTGTCGACGCGGCGTCGGAACACTGGCAAGTACCTGACGGCCAAATATAATGCAGACCAAGCAAAGACGATCGTTGTCCAGCCAGTTCTGGTGGCTTTGCTTCGAGTCAAGTGGTGCTTCCACCTACTCCAAAACCATGGAGCTGCTGCGGCTCTAGAAACGGCATAACGAGATACATTACGCCTGCAGGGGTGGTTGATAGTGATGACCTGGCCCTCGGTGAGCTACATGATGCAGTCTACGTGAGCACTTCGGCGGATCTGTTGTGACTGATATCCAGAGAATTTGACATCCAGGATATACCGCATTTTCAATAGCGAAAATCGTAACTCTCAAAACGAGGTTTACCTTACCTTACCTTTTTAAAAGTGCATTTCATACCTTTATGAAGCTATTAACGGTAAAAGGAATTCACCGTCATTAGAGAGACCTGGCCATCAGTGTATGCTTGGAAATCAGGTTGGTGATTAAGCCTATTTGAGGTACAGGTACGAGGCCTTTTGAGGAGCTCGAAAGCTGCGTCGCGCTTCGTCACTCTTGAATCCTCCGCCATTGTGTCAACATCATGTGTCTGCTGTCCCTGCTGGTCTTCTCCTTGGCCTTCGTCGCCGCCGACGCCGCGCCGCTCTGCGCCCGCACGTGGAAGGGCCGCGAGCACCTGCACCCGAAGCTGCACGCGCTGCCGCCGCTCACGGACGCGCAGGCGCTGGACCTGGCGGCGCTGCCGGAGCGGCTCGACTGGTGCGAGCGCGGCCTGTGCACGCCGTCGTGGAACCAGCACATCCCGCACTACTGCGGCTCTTGCTACGCGCACGGCGCGCTGTCGGCGGCCCAGGACCGCATCAAGATCCTGCACAAGGCGCAGGGCTACGCAGGCCCGGACGTGCAGCTCGGGCGCCAGACGTTCCTCAACTGCGGCCCGGCTCACGGACTCTCAGACGGCTGCGGCGGCGGAGAACCGTCCGACGTGTTCGAGTTCATGCACCACTACGGACTGCCCGACGAGACCTGTGTGCCGTACAGCGCCACGGACTACCGCGAGTACACGGAGACCAACGGCACGTGTCCGCCAGAGGGATACTGCATGAAGTGAGGGAGTTTTGAGGTTAATGTTGATGAGATAAAAGTCTGACAAGTGCAAGGGTGTTTCTTGCAGCTGCATCACGACGCCGGACCATCCGCAGGGCCCGCACTGCTTCCCCGTGCAGACGGTGGTGAGATACCGTGCCAAGGAGTACGGCCACGTCTCGGGGAACACGCTATGATGAAGGAGCTGATGAACGGACCGATCACGTGCGGCGTCGCCTGCAGTGACGAGTTCACGTTTAACTACTCGGCCGGCGTGTTCCACGACAAGACGGGCTTCTTGGATATCGACCACGATGTCGAAGTCGTCGGCTGGGGAGTCGAGGAAGACGGAACCAAGTACTGGAACGTACGCAACTCGTGGGGACGTACTGGGGCATGAAGGGCTTTTTCAGGATCGTGCGCGGCGTCAACAATCTCGGCATTGAGGCGGACTGCCACTGGGTGCGGCCCGATATTACGGACGAAGAGCTCGTCTTCTCGCAGACCACGCCGCTGTACGGCGGATCGCTGTGGGGATCGTGCCGTTCGCTAAGGGCGCCGCGGCATCGCATCCGATCAACACCACGGCTGATGTCGTGCTGAGCAACCTACCGCTGCAGTCCGAAGAGCTGCCTCCGGAGTCGGCCGTCATCGTTGGCCATCCGGATGAGCAGAGCATCCCGTTGGAGACTGTGGCCTTGCGCACTACCGGAAAGACTGAAGTGGCGGAGGAGACGGAAGAGAGCGAGGCCCAGACGGAGAGCGTTGGCAAGTCTCTTTTCGCGCTGTTTGCGGCCTTCATTGCTTTTGGCACGCTTGTCAGCAATGTGGTGACTCGCTTTTCGCGCAACCAGACGTACAACCGCCTCTAGGCTGTGGCGAAGTTTTTTGGGGTAAGCAAGACAGTACCTCTGCCTGGGTGCAGAGAGAAGTAAAGATGAAACACCCACGTTGTTGATAAGACTCAGCTCACCTCGTTGAGTGACCACTGCAGTTGTTTTGTTGCTGTCTGCTGTTTACCTGGCAGACTGAAAAATGTCAAGGCAAATGGGCGTCTTAGTGCCACGAGTTCTGTATACAGGACTACGACACCCCAAGTGGTAGTTCGAGGGCCCCAGCGTCTTGCGAATAACCAGCTCCTGACGACACGTTCTCATCCAAGTTAACACTCTAGCCTGCTTAGGCTCCCTTCTAAACTCACGGCGCAACATAACAGCAGTTCAAGTCATGGTGGGGCGGTACTTCTTGGCCTCTACAGTGCTGTGCGCACTGAATCCCGTGCCTCCAGCCTGGAGATGCACAATGTCCTTCTTGCGCAGCTTGAGTCCCGTGACGGGGCACGTCATGGTGGGGAGCACCATGTCCTTCAGACAGCTCTCCAGGATCACCTGTCCGGACGGCCGCAGCAGCACCGCGTGGTGGTGCGAGATCTCCTTCTTGGTCACTGCACACAGCACTTTACACTCCTTCTGAGCGCCGCTGGAGCTTGAGTCCCACTCAAACTTGAGCGGCATGAGGTGCTTGAGCTTCATCTCGTCGAGACTCATGGGGTCTCTGGTCTTCGTGTCCGGCTTCTCCACCTTGTTCTCCTGCGTGGGGGTGCAGTCCGGGATCCAGAAGCTGGTCTTCTTCATGGCCTCGCGCTTGTCCTCGTCCGTGGCCCGGTCCACCTTCTCCTGGAGCTGGAGCGTGGCTTTGGTCTTGGCATCCTGCTGCGTCACGGCCGCCACGGAGCCCTCGGCCGCGTCCAGCGCCTTCTGCAGCGTCTGCCGCTCGTCGTCCAGCGCCTGCTGCTGCTCCCGGCGCTGCTGCGTGTCCACGAAACGCTCGTAGGCGGCCGCTTGCTCCTGGAGACTGCGCTTCTGAGCCAGCAGGTTGGCGTAAATGCACTCTTTGCAGTAGACGAAGCCCTGGGGCGAGAGCAGCGGGCTGCGGCCGCAAGTGGACGCCAGGCACAGGCAGCACGCGCCGAACGGCAGCTGCGAGTCGCGCCCGAAGCGCCGCTTCAAGGTGCCGTGGCCCGCGGCCTCGCGCTCGCGGTACGTGAAGTGCGTCGTGGCCGTCGCATTCTTGCTGTGGCGACTCATGACGAGGTGGAATAATGCAGAAAATATATGAAGGTTTGTATGGGCACCGAAATCAACTAACTTTTGGGGAACAGAAGTTTTCGACCCCCTACTTTTTAAAAGTATAATAACATTATGAAATACAAGTACTTTCGTGGTGTCCGGAATGTCGACCAGGTCCTTTCGTAAAAAATAGTTTGAAGACGATATCGGAAAAGCAGATAGGTACACGCGTGCTGGTGTTTGCAAAACGAAGACTGATCCGTGCCCGCCGATTCTTGGCATGACTGGAATTTGTACTCCGGCGAGATGTCCACCCAAACGTGGCGCAGGAATTGCAGGCCGTGTTGTTCAACCTACGCTGGTTAACAAGAACTTTGTGCGTACTTGCTACGACCCTCAAAAACGCGACGTCTTCATTAGCTACCTTGCTGTTTCGGCTTGAGTTGTTATTTCCGCACGATGCCAGAACTTTACGACTATGTCTGGATGCGAAACGAGTTGCAAAGCAAATGGGAGAGCTATATTCTTTGTGAAGTTGGTTGGGTGGAGCAGTCCGAGTCATTTGCGATAAGAATTCCATCTGACCTGCAACAAAGTCATGTCACGTAATGCTGATCGGAGACGATGGTCGTCACGCTTGCTCCCGCTGAGCATCGACACGGGGGAGTGGTCTACGCGGTCAATGAATGTGTAGTCGTGTTTGTGTAACATGCAGTCACAAGGTCACAAGGTGTTTAAATGAGGTCAGACGTCGTCGATATCTTGAGGATGCCAATCCTTGACACTTGTTTAGCTGGAAGAAGCTGCCGGCTTTTCAAACGGAGGCGCTTAGCCTATTTTGCCTTGAAGGATGAAGGGCAACGCACACCCAATTCACGTCAAGTGGATCCGAGGCGTATAACCAATGTTATCTGGTCGATTATCCGTTCACTAAAATGCATTTACCGATTGCACCGACAACAACATCATTGCCTGCAGCGCGCTTGACTAGTTTTTGCGAAGCTTTATTAATGTATGTCACCTGTCGTCGCACTGCATTCGTGACGTGACAGGTGATTCGGATTTTTAAACGAAAGTAATTTCCACACGTGCAATAACGCCGACAGGAAGAAAGCCCTATGAGGAGACTGACACATTATCGGCCGCAGCAGGCGTGGGCGCCGCTGCGAGCGCTGGCGGCTTCAACTCGTGTTTCGTATCCAGCAAATGCAAGTAGTTCGACTGCAGCGGTGTCGACTTGGTAAGCACGAGCTTGATCTGCGCCAGCTGTTCTCGAGCCTGACGCAGCTCTTCTGTGAGTGTATCGAACCGTGGTTGATCGAACTTCGCCTTGGCCATCTGGCGACGAAGGCGGCGAGAGTAAACGTAGTGGTAAATGTTTTCATATTCGTACTCCTGGTTCGTGAGACTCCACCAAGCGTAGCCGATAATGGAGACGCCAAACCCCGTAAAGTACGTCACCGGCTCCATGATATCCCACGAAAAGTGAATAAAAGACAGCCAGAAGTAGAGGCCAAAGGCTCCCACCAGCGTAGTGGACAGTCCATACGCGATGATGTTCGCTTGCCGCGTTGCCGTGGACTCCAGCTCCCGACGCAAGTTCACGAGAGCCACGTGTTCCGGCTCTAGTTCTTGGATCTTTGCCATCAGTTTCTCTCGTTGCTGCTGAAAGAGCTGCGTCGACAGCGGCGAGAGTCCGATGGATTCCAGATACGAGTCCAGGATGCTGCGTGGCTGCAGAAAAACCGAGTGGGTCAGGTCTTCGTCGTCTGACTTGCCGAAGTAGAACACCACGCCAGTCTGGTGAAAGGCTTGCAGCACTTCCGGCGCCTGCTTCTTGGGAATCCCCGGTCCTGGCACATCTGCATGAACTCCGGGTGGCTGATCTTCCACTTGCCGAGCGTCTCCAGGTCGTGGCGCAGCGAGATGACAGCAGCCTTCTGCGCCACCGAGCGCACGTCCAAGTCTCCGTCGTCCGCCAGACTCTGGTAGGCGCTCCCGGTGAACACCGGCGCACGAACGGGCAGCACCTGGTCGTTCAGCAGCAGCTCAAAGTCGTCCGTCACCACCTTCTGCAGCGTGTCTTCCGGCTGAAAAGCTTCTCCCTGGCCGAGCGGATCGCCACACTCTGCACGGACTTGTCCTCAGCTTCAATCTGCGCGATGATATCGGCCACCGTCGTCTCTGCAGCATAAAAAAAAATTGCACATACATCAGCTTTTCTTAATAAAATCTACCTACCTAACTAAGTATCTTTTTTATTAAAACCTGGCGGGATGCTGAACACGCGCTCTTCATCGAAGCCGCTGAGTGGCAATGGCACCGCCAATGTGCACGTTCCGTCGCGGTACTTGAGCTCGATCGCGCGGTTCACTGTCCCCAATTTCACAATTTATTGTCAATAAAAAGTTTGTGTTATTTTAATACCTCAAACTACAAACTCGTGGGTATTTTAAATCATTCGGGCGCTACCTCGTCCGTACTGCAGCGGGACGCTGGTGGCGATGGCGCGCGCCAGCTTCAGTGAGTGTGGGGCACTCGGACGCGTCAGTAGACGCGCAGCCGCTTCACCCGTCACGAGTCCACGCCGCCACATGCTTGGACTAATTATGGGGAAACGTATTATGGTCGTCTACTTGTGCGCTGGATCTAAGTTATTAGCGCCTTGAGAAGACCTTCATGCAACCTCACCAACTCGTAGTATCCGTTCGAGCAACATCCGCCAAACTTCATGTGACTCTTCGAATAAATAGATACAAAAAGTGATAATGAGAATGAGGCGCAGGCTGCTGGCGCTGCTCCTGCTCCCGCTGGGGGTCGACGCGACGCTGACGCCTGACGAGGCGCAGGCCTGGCGTGAAGACAACGAGGCGTTCGACTGGCAGCAGCCAGAGGCCGACGCGGTCGTGCGCATCGCTGGCAAAGGCGCGCAGGACTCGGACGGCAACTTGTACTTTGCAGGCTCCAAGGCCCTAGAAGGCTCGGCCGTGGACGCGCTCGACATGTTTGTGGCCAGAATCAACGCGGACGGAAGTCTCGGCTGGACGCGGGCGGTGCGTCCTCCAGTACATAAGAAAAAAGTAGAAACGTAGAATAGTTTAAAAACTTATTAGTCTGTTTTTGTTTTGATTGCTTTTTTGGTGCAGTATGGGACGGAGGAGACGGACGCAGCCACATTCATCACAATCCTCAGTGAGACGTCGGCCACGGGCGACGTGACGCAGCAGCAGCTCTACGTGGCTGGCTACACTTGGGGGTATCTGGACGAAGGCGGCCACGCGCTCAACGGCTTCGGCCAGTATGGGGCCGCGATGCGGTGCTGGCCAAGCTCTCGCTGGACGGAGACAAGCTCTGGTTGAGGCAGGTACTTGGCACCCCGTGACTGGAGTTGGAGCCCTCTTAGTCCACGGCCATGGTCAGCTCCGGGACTGTGCTCATGCATTTCTGTGTGCTGTCGCGTTCACGCAGTTCGGCACAAGTGCAAACGACTTTGTGTATGGGGTGAAGCTGGACGGAAGCTTCAACACGCTGCTGCTGTCCGGCGGCTGCGAAACGAACCAGCTCGACGAGACCGTAGAAGTGGACGTGGCAGAAATTCTAGAGACCAGGACGCATGCAGCAGGCATATACGATTACGAACCGCAGCTCATGGACCCGAAAGCGCGTTCCAGTGCACAGCAACGGCAGTACGACTTCGCTGTGAGTCTGAACTTTGGCGGCGATATTTTGGACTACGCTATGGATGGCGGAGTGACGCTAACTCCACGAAGACAGCGCATCAGAGAAGACGGGCTAGTTGCAGAATATGCGGTGGTGTTAAACCGCCAACCGCTCGCGGATGTCGTAATACAGGCCGACGACGTGAGGCTGCTGGACCCGAGTGGGGAACCTCTTCATCAGCTCAAGTTTTTAACATCGCAGCGCGTTGTATTCACTCCGGCAAACTGGAACCGCGAGCAGTACGTACGCCTGGCAGCTGTGGACGACGCGCTGGCCGAAGGTAGGCACTACGCCGCTGTGACACATTCTGTATCCAGCGCCGACCCCAATTTTGATGGCACTGAGACCCCCTTTCTTTTCGGGCGCCGTGTGACCGTGCAGATCGATGACAACGACCGCGCTGGCGTATCGCTCTCGAGGCAGCATGTGTACGTAGCCGAAGGTGGTGGTAAGGACAGCTACGATGTCGTGCTGACCTCACAGCCATGGCATCCTGTGAAGGTCGTAATCGTGCCATTTCATGGAGACCAAACGACTGTAGCACCAGAATCTCAAGTAGGTGCGACTTCTGGTGGTACTGCCGTGCTTACTTTCCAGCCTGGGGACTGGGATACACCTCAGCGTGTGATAGTGAGCGCTGTGGACGACGCTGATTCGGAAGTGGAATACGGGGGCTTTATAATGGAGGGACGTTACTCCACTATACTGAGAGCAAGGATATTCGATATCACACTCGCCGCCCACAGTGTTTTGACGTGCCAAACTGTGACCCACAAGACTCTTCTGTCTGCTTACTTCTCAATGCGGAACTAAAAGCTGGTCAGACGTCCGTTCGAATATGCGACCTCACAAAGAGTGTGCGTTTTCTCTTGGCAATGGCGCGTGTATCGCCAACGTAGTAAGCAATGATGGAAAAGTACCCGTGCGGTTTGGAAGCTTGCCACTTGATCCTGGAGACGCGGAGAAAACAGTGACTTACATGAATTATAATAGCCTTCGTGAGGTGCTTCAAGTTCAGCAAGGCGACACAAATCTCGCTGTTCTATCAACTGCTTCGGGGGATAAGACCACGTCCGATTCAGAGTTTGTGGAGCCGCCACCTGAGCTGCGTGGATTTGTACTGAGTTTTCTTGGGCTCATGAATGTCAAACAAGCTCGGAAAATGAGCACAACCCCCAAAAATGTGTTACACACAGTCTGTGCAGGTCTTGTCCGACTGGAAACAATGCGGTGGGCATTTGAAGAGTGGCCGACCGGCTATGTGGAGCGGGTTCTTGATGCCACCTTCACGATGTTTCCACAGAGCTACTCACTGGAGCGCCACGCCTGGAATTGCGGTATGGCATCCTTTCTTCCTGAAAACAGCGTTACCGTGAGCGTTTGGGATAATGACCCAGGCGTCACGGTCTCAACCCCGGCAGTAGACATTCGCGAAGGAGAAACAAAGGGGGCAACTTATGAGGTCGTTTTGAATGCACCTCCATCAATTAAAGGTCAAGCACAGATTGCCTCTAGCACCGGTGAAACGCAGATTTCTTCCGTGTATTGTACAAACAAGCAGTCGGATACCTGTGGATTTTGGGGCAACAGCTTTTTGGCGCTCGCTGCTACAATATATGATCAAACAGCGTGGAAGTCCCAGGTTGGTAGCATTCCACCGAATATAAGCATCGCGATCGTGGGAAATTCCCAAGTGGTAGTCTCGCCACAACTGTTGACATTCACAGCTACGAATTGGTTTGTACCGCAACGCGTCGTACTGCGTGCTGTGGACGATGCGGTGGCGGAGCTCGACGCAGGTTGTACAATTTCGCATCGTGTGCAGAACTCGCCCTACGGATACAATGACAAAACGGCGTTTTGGTTCCAGGGAACTGTGGCTTATGCAAGTATTAAATTGTTTCCACAGTGGAGTAAAGTGGATGGTGGTGCTATTCCTTACAACTCTCTACCGACGGTGCTGCGGTCGCCCGACCACAAATGCATCAACGTGTTTGTACGAGATAACGACGTTGCCAAGGTTAACGTGGTGACCAACCAACCACTACCGAATCTTGCAACAAAAGAGGCCACTGATACAATGATGAATTGGGTGGGGGACTATGTAACGGCGCTAGCATTCCATGACTTATCGCTGACCACAACCACAACAAAAGACGCGACAACGGATGCAGCGCTCTCGAATATTCTTGTGTTCGCGCCTAACACCGTGACCTATATGAAATTTCACCTGCCGCAGTTGCACGATGGTGACACGGCTCTTGCATTCTCAGGAGCCACATTAGTGCTCCACCAAACACCTTACAAGATTTTCAATGTATCTGAGCTGCAGAGAGAGAGCTCATCAACAGGAAATACTGCTTCCTCGTCAGACCAAGCAAATTTTGCCAAGGTTTATGCGTTGAAAGTGACGGTGGTGGATAACGCTTGGACGACAGAAACCATCAGCAGCGCCGAGGTGACGCCTAAACCTCTCTCGTTCCTGCCAAACGGTCCTTCTGTTGAAGTAACTGCGACAGTCCAGAAGAGTCGCTCCATTGAGGTGGACATTTCGCCACTATTGATTCAAGTTTTGCCCACAAGATTATCCGTGGTATCTTTACTAATCGAAGTGCTGTCGGAAAGTACCAAAACTAAGTCATTCGCTACGACGCAGTTGTGTTCGTCGCTGTTCGAGCGGAAGCTACGCCCCCTCCTATCTCTAGCCTACCATTTCCCGAACATCTTAAGTGGTCTCGCCGCAACACAAAGTTCAACGGCGGTATCTTCTCTGACGAACAAAGCCCTGTCGGCCACACTTGCTACAAGTGGGATGCGCTACGACGATAAAGTGGACAGCACCGTCGCAGTGGCTACGACAAACAGTGAGAGCGAGCCGTGGTGGGAAGTAACCCTCCCACAACTAACGAAGCTTGGGACATTGGCCGTTTTCGTTCCGGCATCGATTGCAAAGGCATTAAAGACACCGATGCTACCGTCAACATCGTGATGATTGCCTCCCTTACCCCATTCGATTCCAAACCCCTGACACTAGAAAAGGCAATTGCGAATGGCTGTCCAAGTGCGTGCCCTCATGTGCAGCGAATACCTGTCAGAAAAGGCATTCTTCTGTGGGATGTCCAAGCTGGTGTGATCGCAGTGCGGATTTACCGCGAGGGGACTGGTACATTGCAGTTGTCACAAGTGCAAGCCTTTGACTCGTTTGTATCGGTGACCCCTACAGCTAATGGTGCTGGAATACGCTCACGGTCGAAGTCAGCTTGGTCTCCCAGCACAGCAGCACTGCAACCGTGGCGCCTCCTTCAGACTGTGCGAAAGTCTGAGGATGAAAACCTGGCCATTGGTATGGCTACCAGGCAAAGCAGCACAAACCCAAGCGGTGCGCTGTCTCACTTAGCCGTTGATGGACTCAAGCATTCCGAGTGGGATCCTCTAATCATTCAGGACGAGGGCAGCAGTACAATGGTGCCAGGCAGTACACGAACAGACGTGGGAAATAACCCATGGTGGGAAGTGGACCTAGGAAGCGTCAAACCTGTTCGCTCAGTCGTACTTTATCCCTACGTAGGAAGTCATTACGATGAGCTTTGTGCCCCTTCGACGACATCAGGAGATGGCAATGGATACCCAGCATGGAGTGGTGATCTGTACGACTACAGTCACGTGGACTCTTTGCTTCTACTAAAAGCACCATTTGCCCAGAATTTTGAGGTGCTTCTTTCCGACCTACCGTTAATGCTAAGCGATGGCACAGCCACTAGCGCTCAAGTCACCGCCAGTAAAATTTTGTCTTTCTCATGCGCAAACTATGCGAATTCCATTGCATGGGACGGCATTTTCTCAAAGGGTCGATTTGTTACTGTTCGGAAAAGTGGTATCGGCGTGCTAATGCTGAATGAGATAGAAGTTGTGCGTTGGAACCCAGCCACGCTATCTCGCTACGTGCTGTTAGACCTATTTGCTCGAGGTGAGAAACCACTTGCAGTCGCTAGTGTTCAGGTGTTCCCTCCAGGAGATGTCATTCCTGCAGATTCATCTGAGCTAAACGCACCTTCTCCTATCTCTTACAAGATTCACAGCGTGAGCTCGCAATTGTCGAGCAGTGGTGCTGGATCAGCGAGTGCACTACTGAATGTCAAGGATAGCTCTCAATGCTATGTGGCTAGCGCGGCATCCTTTCATGAATGGGTGATTTTGGATTTCGGGGCCCCAGTGCAAATTGGCCTTATCGATGTTAGCCTAAATGTGTCCCAGTGTTCATCTACGAATATCGGGCCAGTATTTGAGCTCTCCGTTGCATCTCACGGCTCTGTACTTGACGGGATTCGCAGTAAAACTGCTTTGGAAGCTTTGGCCTCAGATGGATCCTCCAGCGTGTGCGCGCTAACAGCAATGGGGGTAATTGTCTCTCCCTCCTCCACGTGCAAATCTTTCGTTTGTGCGGACAACGCATGCCAGATGCCTTTGCGTGCCCAAGATTCAACTAAGTCCAGTGTGGTTCTCAGCGACTTTGTCGATATTGCAGTGCTTGGGAAAGTGGCACTTCTTCCAGTCGCTCGACTTCCTCTGTCACAGAATGAGCACCGCGCGTTAGTACTGCGAGACAACCCAGTCGTGCTCTGGCCTTTCGATGATGGAATAAAGATGTTCGTAAACACCAATCCTGAATCGACGGTATGGAAAGGGAGTAGACGAGCTGTTGGAGTGCTGGAATTCAAGACAACTTCGGCAACGACGTCTTTGAAAATTGATGATGTAAAGGAAAGAACCTTTTTATCATCGGCAGCTGCTATGAGCTCATTTTCGGTGGAGTTTTGGGTGAAATTAAGCGATGTTTTTGTTGCAACTATGGCAGACTCTCTTCCTTTGGAGGTGCTTAACATTTACGGTGCTAAGGACAGCGGTGACCAGGTAGTCTTTGGAAAGATGGGAATTTCTAGCAAAACTGCACGCTTCTTTTGAAGTAGCTAATCCAACCGACGGGACTACTTGCAGGGCAGCACTGGACGAAAACGCTGGTGTTCTACCTCTTAAGAGTAGATGGCACCATATTGTAGGGATCTATGATCCTGCATCCTCTAGCGTCTCCCTTTCGGTTTGCGTTTCGGCGCAGCAACAATCAGTGCAGTGTTATAGCAGTGCCGTGACGTGTAACACAGCTCTGCTGAGTTTGTCGCAAAGGTTCTTATCTTTGGAGCTC
Organism: Phytophthora constricta; assembly: GCA_011947335.1. Classification (NCBI taxonomy): domain Eukaryota; phylum Oomycota; class Peronosporomycetes; order Peronosporales; family Peronosporaceae; genus Phytophthora; species Phytophthora constricta. The sequence goes on along the minus strand of JAAVTI010001522.1, from coordinate 53,992 downwards.
CTCTAGCAGCTGCAAATGGTGGTGGTTTAACTCGTGGCTTTATTGGAGAAATCGCTAGTGCGGCGTGGTATGTTTGTGGATTGACGTCCACAAAAATCTTAGATCACTATCACGACTTTTCGAAGGAGTGGCAGCAGAAATGACCGGGGCTCACAACACATATTCTATTAGTCTGTCAAGCAAACCTTTGCTACCAGTCACCTTAAAGATGAACTCCGAGAGCGCCTGCTACCGCTTTAATCTATGCAACGTAACTGCCATACCATCGGTACTGACGTTTACGGCGGAAGATTGGAAAATTCCCAAGCTTGTTCACGTGCTTGCCACCGACGATCAGCTTTACGAAGGGTTACATAGCTCAGAGATTTCACACACAGCATTCAGCGCACCGTTGTACCAGCTCACCTCGAAAGTTACCACCCCTATTGTGAATAGCGCTTCTGGAGGCGAAAATCTTTTAGATACGCTCGAGACATCAGTGATGGAGTTTTACAGTGATTTAGTGCTTTATGGAATACTTTTGGACGAGAGTGTACGCTTGAAACGACAAAGTGCCCTTGTCAATTTACAGTCGCAATGGGCTGCGCAAGTTGTAACCAAAGTTGCTATCGCTGCAAACGCGTACGCCGACACGATATCGGTTTCCTCCACACTGGTGACGATAGCAGATTTAACAATACCAGGTATAGAGTTCTCTACAGCGTCGCTAAGCGTATCGGAGGACGGCAAGGGCAATGATTATCAGGTTGTGCTGCTTTCGGAGCCCATGAAACCAGTTCAAGTGACAATCCACATTACCTCCGGGTGCTATCGTCAATGCGTGACCGCTCCTCTTTGCCCGTCTCACTCTGTCGTTCTTTCAGGTGGAGAAGTAGCCACTTCGGACAGCGGGGCCTTCTTGGGTTGCGGAGCCGATACGCAGAGCATGGCTACCAGTAAACTGTTGTGCAACATCACCGTCTCGCCTGACATCCTCTTCTTTTCGGCAAGTGACTGGAGCCTTCCCCAGACGGTGCGAGTTCTAGCGGTTGACGATCACCTTGATGAAGCAGACGTGCATGAGGCTGTTATAAGTGCGACGTCCGATAGCCGGGATCCTACCTACGACCACCTCGTGTTACCAGACATCATGGTAGCGATTGCAGACAATGACGATACGGATATAGCATATTCGACTAAACTAGTCCCCCTCGCCGAGAAGGGTGCAACCCAATCTAGTTTTAAGTACCCGAAGGTGGATTACTACACGCTCCAGCTACTGACGGAGCCTTTTGCCAGCGTAACGATGGCGATGAGTAATGAAGCAAACAAGGCGTGCTATCGCCGATGTGGCTATCCGTTTGACGAGGCTTCATGTGGTTTGCCACGTCAACAAAGCGTAAGTTTGGTACAGTTGCGCTCCAACTCAACCCGTGAAATCCACCATATTGCTTTGAGTATGCCAAGAGTGACCGAAGTGCAGCGCATTGTGACTTATGCTTCACATATAGACCAGATTATTCGACTTCAAGTGTCCGGTGGATTCGGTTTGGAGGTTCAGGTCGTCGTGTTTCGGTTTAACGATGCCTTTAAGCAGCGATTTCCATCTAGCAACAGCGTTGCAGCTGCCTCTAGCTACGGAGGTACTTTTGTTATCACAATGTCAAGCGGTGGAACTACGACGGCGCTAGACATGTTTGCTTCTGCTCAGCAAGTCCAGACGGCAATGAACGGACTTTTCCCCGGTGGAACGAGTGCTGTCACCGCAACTCGAGATTTGCAGTACACACAGTCGACCCTGACGTGGAGTATCACGTTCTTGAGGTTTGTTAGTGCAGATGGCACTTTTTCTCTCCTTTCAGCGACGGCAAACTCAGCTATTGACGGCTCTGTGACGTCCCAGCGTGTGCGGTCGATGAGCTCTCCCAGCGGGACGTATAAACTGGGATATGGTGCGACGATATTTCAAGTGCCAATGGCTGCATCAGCAGCTACTCTCCAAAGTGTTCTGAGCTCGCAAGCGGGCATCTATTCTGTCTCCGTTTCACGAGGAATACTAGGCAGCGCTGACTATGGCTTCGAGTATAACATTACCTTTGCCAGCGTGGACTCATATGAGATGTTGGCGCTCAACTCTTCTGTTGCGGTGGCTGCTGCTAACGCTACCACCCAGATAGCGATTTCAATGACGGAAACGCAGCCGCCGGTGCGAATTAGTGGGGCCTTTATTATCGACTATTTCAGCCCATTTAATGCAGCCAACCCGACGCAGCCCAATCGCACAGTACCAATATTCTGGAATGACTCGGCCGATACACTCGCTTCAAAGTTGGCACAGCTGCAGGGAGTGGGCAACGTAACTGTTTCTCGGCAGAGATTGACTGGCGAAGGTGCAATGGCATGGACTGTTCAGTTCCTCGAGAACAACGGTAACTTATCCAGCATGATTGCAAAATCGCTAAACCTGACGGGCCAAGGTATCACTGTCGGCGTAAATACCGTGCGTGATGGGGAGCCGTTGCGAGGCAATTTCTTCGTTCAGATGGGTGGCTGGTTCAAGAAAACTAACCCAACCACAAGTCGCGCCTATATGATGAACCTCCCGCTGAAGAATACAACATTGTTACCTTTTAACGCTGCAAGCACGCAAGTTCAGGCGGCGCTTTTTGCGCTGAGTATTACAGAGCTCGCAGATGTATCTCGAGTTGGGGTTGATTGTGATGCGTTTAATGTCTGCAACGGGTACACATGGACAATCACCTATACTAATAGTCCCGGTAATCTTCCCCCAATTGCGGTATTTGCTGATGACTACATGCGCAAAGCTCCGGGAGCGGTTATCTCTGCTAGCACGGTTGCAAATGGAACATACTTAGGTGGTAAATTCTCGTTGCGTCTCGAGCTACTCGATCCGGATACCAACGTGTCGTATTCAGGTACAACATGGCGTTTACCTGTAAACGTAAGTGCAGTGGGTATGGATGAAGCCCTGGAAGCGCTATCATTTGTGCGCTCCAACCGTGAGGCCGAGTATAATCCCGAGACGAAGATATGGCGCGGGATTAAATTTGACAAGGGCGTCCGCGTTTATCGTGAAGGGCCATATCTTGACGGAGGACACACGTGGCGCCTTGAGTGGGCATTAGAGGACTACATTCGCTTTGTTGATTTGAAAATAACGATGGATATTTCACTAGTGACACAGGAGATAGAGCCGCTGCCTGTCCCTTCGAAGTTGGATCTTCAGGGCAAACCAAGGTGTTCAGCAATCCCAGCAGCTATCTTCCAACCAGATGTGACCGACCCACTTGGTCTACGTGGATTTTGCGTGTATGTCATCGCTAATGAAACAGTGCAGGAACGATTTCTCTGCAACTACACAGTGCTGAATCCGTGGATTGTGTTCACCCCAGAGAACTGGTGTATTCCACAAAAATACGAATTGCTGCTGTGGACGACTACCTCGATGAGTACTCGAAGGAAAGTGGCAGCGTGACTTCATCGAATGTCGCGCATACTGTTCACAGTGATGACTACATATACCTGGCGCTTCCTCTGCCGGATGTGATTGTCAAAGTTGAGAGCGACGACGTTGCGAAAGTGCTGGTCTCCGAATCGGCACTTGAGGTGAGCGAGGATGGTACGCTTGTGGCCCAGTATTATCTGAAGCTGAACTCGGAGCCGCTGGCAGATGTAAATATCGTTGTTCTACCGTGGCTTGATAGCAATAGTCCAAAATGCTATCGCTTTGGACTGTGCAACCTCACTCTTCCAGTGACTGAGTTCGTGTTTACACCACAAAACTGGAATGTGCAGCAGAAGGTCGTAGTGCGCGCTACTGATGACGACTTGGATGAATACGATACGCACATGACAGGCATCTCGCACCTCTCGGCTAGTGCGGACCCGAAATACAATGCCATCCCTTCGATCTCGAAGATTGACGTCACAGTACGCGACAACGATGTATCAGGATTTGTGGTTAACAAAACCAATGTATCCGTGACAGAGGGGCTTGGCGCTGTCGACGCGTATAGCGTTGTTCTCACCTCAGAGCCTTTCGCGAAGGTAACAGTTTCTATCGCCAATGTAGCTACTGTGGGGAATTTAGCCGTGGCCAGTCCGACGCAACTGGTCTTCACGTGGCGCGATTGGAATATAAGTCAGCCTGTGAGTGTAGCAGCGTTCGATGACCGTACTCAGGACGTACTGGGGTCTTCAAGTACGCTGAATCACTCGATCAAAACAAATGACCGCATCTACGCCGCGTTAAGCAAATTGACGGCTGTAAACGTCTACATCACGGACAATGATGTTTCAGGAATAGAGCTCTCAACGCATTCGCTCCAGGCACCTGAGAGTAATACGAGCGTGGTCCGGTATAGTGTGCGGCTGACATCTGAACCCTGGAAACCCGTGACAGTACAGCCCAATGCCACGCATGACTGCTATATACGCATTCAAACTTCCGAGCGCGTATGCAATGCGAGCATTTTAAACGGCTCAAACTCGCTGTACTTTGGTGCTACAAACTGGAGTATGTGGCAGAACGTGTCTCTAATAGCAGTGGATGATTGGCTTGATGAAGCAGACGTGCACACAGCGCGTATTTCTCATGCTTCAATAAGCTCAGATCCGCTATATGCAGTAGGGGACTACGCAGCAAGCGGTGGAGATATCACGCTTAACATCACGGACAACGATGCCTCCTTCGTCAACATCTCAGTGCAGAGCACGACTAACCAACTGCATGTTGCCGAGGGCAGTTTCAACGACTCGTACAATGTTTTCCTCAATTCAGAGCCGTACGAGTACGTGACGGTGACCCTGCGTCCCGCCGTTGAAAAGATTGTAAGTCTTGCGGACTCGAAGAGCATCTTTAATCAACCTCAGGTTGGTACATCCTATGGCTCACTCACGTCATCGTCAGCGACTTTAGCCAGAAATGACAGCATACGTACAATCCAAGTGGTTTTCACACCATTGGATTGGGCTCGTCCTCGGGTTGTAACAGTTTTTGCAATCGATGACATAATTCCAGAAGCCGCCACGCAGTACTCGACGATCATCCACGCTGTGTCAAGCGTGGATGAAAAGTATAATATCTCAAATAGCTCCATCGGTGTTGTGGGTGTGACTGTGATGATTAACGACAGGGAAACTATCCCCCCACCACTACCGCTGACTGCAATTTTTGACAGTTCAGGGTCCAAAGTTAATATCGCCTTTGATTCCGCAGTTTATCACGCAGCCTCCATGGATGTGAGCACCTCTGGCGACTATCTTACCCGTCTCAAGACCTTTTCATGCAGCCTTGTGTTTAACTTGGCTGCAGCGAAGTATTCTCTGGGTTCCCAGGCTTTATGTATGTGGGTGGATGGAAAACTTACGCATCGAGCTTGGAACTGGAGCGACCTTGGCTGCTGCCGACAAGCTGGTCCTTAACGACTGCAGCTCATTCGCTGACCAATACTGCAATGCTACAAATGTGCTTCGAGCACTGCCGTCAAGTCGCGCTTTTTCTCAGGCCAGTATTGCGGTGCAGGTTCCGAGTGACATTGTTCAGCCTAATGTTGTGCTTGTTCTTCCAGAGAATGCTGGCAGTTGTGGCTCGTGGTCTGCAGATGCATCACTTTCTAGTGGAGCTGGCGGTCGACCTTTGCGAAACAGGTGTGGTTTGCACTCCCAGCGTCATTGTACCCCAGTTATAGCACTACAGCTACTGCCACGGATAGTCTGGCGTTGTACAAGCGACTCAATGTGAGTCTTGAATCACTTTGCCAAAAGTACATGTCTGACTGGAAGACGGGCAAGTCCAGCATTACACTCATCCCAGCTGCAGATCTCACCCAGGCTTCAGCCGGAAATACCACCTTGGCAACAGATCTCGCCACCCTAACAACGATGGCGCAGCTGCGCTCTGCGTGCTATTTTCGCTCAGTGGTGCAGACCGCCACGACAACAACTGTGTTGCAATTTCAAGTCAACAGCTCCCTAGTTGAGCCAGGTGTGGCATATCGTGTCGGTCTGAAACTTGTGAATGCCTTTGCTCAGACAACGATAGTTGTCAAGACCATCAATGTTCAAAGTCTGCCGGGACCCGCTGTATATATTGTCGGAGAATCTACGCAAAATGTGTCGAAAATTGGTGCCCCAGTCGTGATGCAGGTGGACTCTATAATGAGTTGTCCAAGCCTTTCAGGTATAAATGTTGCATACCGGTGGACTACAACCAGTGAGAGCAATGGTGGGGCAGGTGCCATAACTACTGAAGACTTCACTAAAGATAATTCTGCTCGAGACCCGCGAGTTTTTCGCCTTACTCGTTCATCTTTGCAAGCGGGAAGAACCTACACTTTCAGAGTTGAAGCATACCTGAGTGGATTCTCATTAAACCAGTCATCAAGCAGCTTCGCATCCATTCTGGTGTCCGTCTCTAGTAGTGCACCTCAAGTTGTTATTAAGGGCGGGGACTGTGCTATCGGCCATAAAGATACCCTTGTTCTAAATGGTTCTGGGACAGTCGACCCTGATGCCTCCAGCGAGTCGTTTGCGTACGCGTGGGGCTGTCGGGATGTTACGAACCTGACAGACGCTTCTTTATCGGGGACTGCGTGCTTAAATGCGTCGGTCACGCCCCGTATTCCCTTAGATCTGGCCCCTATGTCAGGTGTCTTAATGAGAATTGCGCCACTAAATCTCGAGTCTGGACGCCAGCTGAAGTTCACTTTGACTGTGTCGAAGGGCACGCGTAGCGCGACAGCTTCCACCACAATTTGGACTGTTGCGGGTCAACTTCCAATAGTCCGGGTCACAGCTTCTGCTACCAAGATTAATCCGTCGAACCGTGTCACTCTTGTCGGTGAGGTAAGCTCGGATTATCTGTACACAACGAGGTGGGTCCAGAATCAGGAGACCTTGTGCTTCCAAACGCAACAACCAGCGATATAAGTGACGCTTTCACGATGCCGCTCACAAGTATAAGCAATGCTATTCGCAGTTACACGCTGACAGCGGGGCTAGTCTACGATTTGCGACTTGTAGCAACTGATTCAGCAGGCAACGTCGGATTTGGATCCGTCTCCGTGGTTGTAAACTCTCCACCAACTTCCGGCACCTTCGTAGTGAGCCCTAAATCAGGCTACGCTATGCAGGATTCATTCACGCTTAGTTGCTCAATGTGGAGCGACGATGTGGACGACTATCCGTTAACCTATAGTTTCGGTGTGTTACCTGCCTCGGAGTTCGAAGCATTCAGAAGCTCTGGTGATTCAAATGCTCTTGTCGAAAGGTTGAAACGATCCATGACGCCGTTAGTGCCGAACCAACTCTCACCACAAGCGGTGACTACCATGTTTCCTCCTGAAAGTATGGAAGATAGCGAGAATGTGACCATTGTTGCGTTTATCAGCGACAGACTGGGGGCTGTCGTTGCCACTTACGACACTATCGAGGTAAAGCTGTCTGAAACAGTGATGGCTCAGCCTGTGGCATTTGTTTCGAGCTTGTTTAGCTCGAACAGCTCTAGTGGGGATTCAGCCCAGAAAGTACGCCAGGTGTTGTCTGCTGCTATGGTGCTGGAAAAGGCGTTTGGCACTTCATCGACAGCTAGTGCGAAAAATCGCCTCGCCGCCTTGCAGCCAATTGTCCAGAGGGGTTCATGGGGACAAGCTGTACGGTTCAGGTGGCAGTCGTACAGCAGATAATTGGTGTTATGTTGACGACACTGTCGAGTGCGGCAAGTAGCGTAGAAGCTACCACTTCGGGACTTGGACAACAGGCGCGCGTTCTGGGCTCCATCATGCGGGCTGCATCTGACGTGCTGAGTGCAGATGATATTAGTCTCATTACCAAGCTCAGTAGCGGCATTGCAAACAGTGCCCTGGGGCTCGATGTATCGGCTGACTTTTTGGCCTCTACCGGCAATACTTTGCTCGAGGTGGTGTCTGCTGTAGTGACGTTGGTAAGCTCAGCAGATAGCACCACTGCCAGTGTCACCACTACCCGACGACTTGCAGAATCCTCTGCTTCCTCGTCTGCTGATAGCACGAATGAGACAACGGTCAATAGCAACTGCAATGCTGAGGAAGAAAGCAGTAAAATGAAGACGACTTGGGCGAACACTGTGCGCACCCTACAGTCACTGGCAGCGATCAGCAGTCAAGACCTCCTGAAGGGTGAGCCACCCGCTACTCGGAACGTCAGCGATGTAAGCACTTTATCTTCGAAAGGTGTGAACTTTACATCCCTTCCAGCAAGCGCGCTGTCCATGAGGCTCATGCCCACCGCTGTTGCGTGCCTCGACTCGAATCTGTTCCTGAATGCCCTTACACTTGTGACAAGCCCTCACTCCGGTTGTACTCTTAACGACTCGCAGGCAATTTCTCGATTAACCCTGTTCTCGGTGCACTCCCAAACTGCGTTTGATAAAGCTGCAGCCTCGACAACCTTCTCGGCAGACGCTGGTGTACATACTGAGACGCTAGCTAGCACGAGTGTTTGTGTTACACAAGCAATCGAGTCGAAACAACGGCTTGTGTCCAATGGAGCTGATGGTCAGACGACTAAGTGGGCACCGCTAGTTGCTATCACGATCCCACACTCGCGTGAATTGTCACCTATTGAAGAAAGCAACTATTCCACGGCATGTCGAACATGGGATGCAGAAGTCTCGAGCTGGGCGGTAGATGTGTGCTTTAAGGATAAGAGCACCAGCACGAGCAAAGTTACGGCTTGCTACTGCACCGAGCTCGAGGGGACCCTTGAAGTGCTGGTAACGTTGGAGGAACGCTTGGACTTCTACGCGCTGCACCCGGATTTGTATCGCAATGATCAGCCGTCCCTTGTCGTTAGCATCACACTCGCGGTTTTGGTTGGTGTTTTCGTTCTTGTGGCTAAGGCCGGACAGAGTCTGGATGCGCGTGATATGCAACGAGAGAAACTTACAACGATTAGGAAACTTAATCGCGCTAAGTGGAGTGAACTGCAAGCACGAACACAAGCCAGCAACGTTTTCGATGACTTTGACGCCTACTATGTAGCGCAGAAGAAGAATAGGCTGGAATCACACCCTTCAGAGGCACAGACAGCTCTTACCGATGTCGGTGAGTCTTCAGCTCGTGGATCACGGGTACACAACTTTCCTTTTGAAGCACCTTCAAACGAGCCTGTCGACCCGACTGTACAATTACCGGATGAGGCACGCACTCTGTTCGGATCATCTAGTCATGTGGATCAACAGTATGCACGCGTGACAATGCTTTTTCAAGTGAGCAACGTGGTACTTGCTATAATGGGAATTGTACTGCTGCTTGCTGGAATTGAGGTGCAGTTCGTGCTTGGCCGCACTCCAGCAGAGCTTGTGCTTTACCTGTACGGTGGGCCAATTGGTGTCACTCTCATAGTGAGCGGCGCAGTATTGGTTACTGGTGGAATCACTGGTGTTCTTCTCGCAAGACGAGAGGCTTCCAACGGGGCACGTACAGCATACCTAACGTCGCTTGGCATTGGTTTGCTCGCTCAACTACTAGTAGTGGCTTTTGTGTTTCACTTCCTTGAGAACTTTGATGCGTTACCACGTGGTGTATCACTCGCACTGCGGTCTCAGTGGGATGCACTATCATCGGGCGACAAAATTCAACTTCAGGCTTCCTATGGATGCTGCGGATTCTTATCAATCAGCGAGGAAGCGTCATGTCCAGAGGAAGCACTAAATGCAGCCCCTCCGCGTACATGTTCCGTGGTGCTGGGTGCACAAGCATCCGCACTCTACTCCACTTCATTCGTCTACGTGGAAGCACTATTCTTTGCTGAGATCGCGTGCGTGGCTCTGGCAAATTTGCTGGTTCGGTGGCGCCGGATCCGTTTGTTGCAACTGGCATCTAATGATCCGAGTCTAAGTGCAGAAGCAGCTATTTCACGTTCGTTCGTATCGGTTGCGCTCTTGTGTTCGTTGCCTCCGCTATTCACACTACTGGCTTGTGCTGCCGCGGGTGCGGTATTCTTCGGAGTCGACTTAATTGTACGGTGGGGACTCCTGGCTGATCCACTGCTTAGTGCTCTTTTCGGTGTTGAGGTTGGCGTTTTTGTGGTCGTGAGCGCGGCAATATACCTTCTTCTTACGCTGCGTGCGCTCTACACACTGGGAACGCGTGATGTACGAGCTCTCCGATGGGTTATCGGCTTCTCGCTGGTCTTTTGCTCTTCACAGTCGGCGTATATGGGTATTTGGAGCGGCTACTTAGAGACTTCTACGTTGACCCGTATATTATTCAAGCTGTCGAGGCCAAGTACATTGCTCTTCCGCGGTCGACAACCTTGTTAGAAGTGGAAATGGCTATGGGCTGCTGTGGATTCCAGAACAGCACGCAAGGAAGCTGCATTGAAGATACACCAAATGAGAGTATCCCTACGTGTCGTGTGCAAGTGGAACAAGCACTGATTAGATCACTGTCTTTGGCGACAGACTGGATCGCAGGTTTTGCTTTGGTCCAGATAGTTATGATGGTGTTGTCCACTTGGTTGTGCCTACAACTCAGGCGCTTCACAGGCCTGGCTGCAGTTCGCTCAACAGTATCCGAGCATGACGTTCCCAGAGCACAGCCACCAACGTTGTCTCGTCAGGCTTGTGTGATTTTCTTGGCTTTATTGAATGTGCTTGCAGCAGCAGCCGGCTTGTCCATTTTGGGCCTCGGGATTGATGTGCTTTTAAAACTCAACGTATTACAGATTTCATATCTGTTGCGAGTATTCGACCGGCATTTAGGCATTTATTTGCTTGTTTTTGGAGGCGCAATGGAGATATTTGCTATGATTGGCGGTGCTGTGGTCTGGATAGGAGCGCATGGAGCCCCTCAACGCGCATATATGAAGGCTCGGTTGAAGTGGCTAATTGTTAGCTATTCGGTGGCGTGCGTGGCTCTCTTTGTGGGCGCATTTACTGTGTTGGGCGTCGCGCACAAATTTTCTTCCCAGCTAACTCCATCGGATGGAGGCGATTCATCCGACAAACAAATAGCAATCGACACCCGTCTCAACGATATGTGGAGTTTCGCACCGTCCACCACCAAACAGTTTGTGCAGAATTCACTTCAGTGCTGTGGCTATGAGCGAGTTGATGCGGCAAACGGATCTGTATCGTACACACTCCGAGTTGACGAGTTCGGGTGGCGAAGGCTCACGTCAGATTCCACATATCACGTATATAACGCGCGGAATGGCTTACAATCACATTCACGAGTGCTCACAGAAACTAAGACTGAGGCGATAGTTTTGAACACCACCCGATGTCCCTCAGAGGCTACTATCGGATGTGCTACTTCCATGAAGCGTTATGTGTCTCGTGCGTCCCGGGTCGCTTGGCAAGTGTGTATCGGTTTGGCTGGCTTCAGCGTCGCAGCACTACTGTGTATTAGCGGTCTGCTCGACAGCGACCAAACACCAAAGAATTGGCATCCCCGTTGGCGACTTCGGATCGTGCGCACCACATTGTTTCTCGTTGTGCTGCTAGGAACTTTAGCTGCATTAGCCTGCCTCATTCTGGGCTTAGATGTGGCTGTTGGATGGACACTCTTCAGCTCCAGTGCACTTCAGATGATGCTTGCTCACTCTATGGGCACGGTACTCATTCTGTATGCTGTGCTAGCTCTACTTGCGCATGCGTACTCGGCTCGAGCAGCACTTCAATTCAGTGTACATCAGCTGTTCTTGCAATGTGTCTCGCGACTCGTGCTTGCTGTCGCTCTGCTTGCAGGTGTTGGGTTGACAGCACATCTTTCCCACTACTCAACAGCGTCGGAGGAAAGTTGGCGTGCACAGCTCACGGACTTCCTGGATGATCAATGGAGTGATTTAAAGTCTAGCACTCAATATGAAATAGCGCTCGAGTTTTCATGCTGCGGCTTCAACGATCCTGTGCTGGTGGTGGGTCAAGGTGTGGTGTTTGATCGCCCAGCGCTTGGATACCCTGGCTGCTCACTGGCAATTTCACGCGGGTGCAAGACCTCACTTGTAAAAGGAGTCGAGTCCTCATTCGCTTGGCTGTTTGCATTCTTCTTAGCTCTGGCACTGATGGAAACCGTGATATTTGTAGTGGGTGCGCTCATGCTACGGGATATCCGACAATATGAAGCCGAGGCCTGGTTTGCTCTCGAGAGCAGACTGCGGTACGTGGCGGGTAGCTTCCGTCGTGACTTCCGTCGGAATCACGTACTTGTTTCGGTTGGTGCACGTTTCGACGCACGGCTTACCCGAGCACAGCGTGCTGTAAGTGTGCTCTGTGCTTGGGCCGCATCACTTGCAGCGTATGCAGGTTATTTTGCCACGAAAGGATGTTACAGGACATCACTAAAATCGTGCGAGCAGCCTGGTGCAGGAGAGTTACTCGGTCTCGGGCTTGTGTACGGTGGCATCGTCGGATTTGCCGTGCAGGCTATCACAATTGCGCTGTTCGAGCATGTACGCAATCGCGCCGATGATGAAACGAAGGAGGTAGCGACAGCACGGCAGCGAAAGGAAAAGGTGCTTCTTTTTCGTTCTTCATGGTTTCGACGACGTCGCCAAGGCACTCAGGAAGCACCTCAGCTCATGGATCATTCTTCAACGTTGGCCTCCGAGGTCTCAACGCTTGATACGACACAGACCACGACCGAGGAACGTTGGTTTGTATGGCTTACACGCTTCATAGCTGTCACATTCCAGACGTGTGGTGTGGTTCTATTCCTTGGGGGTTGTGCGCTCGCCACTCTGCTAGGCCTCCTTCGACTCGGCTACAACAACACTCTCTATGGAGTGCCACTTGACGAAGATGTCCCTGTATTACTTGGGCTTGCAGTAGGTCTTGTCATTGTCGCACTGATCGCGGCGCTGGCGAATGATCTTCGGGAGCAGCAGCTCAAACGATCACATCGCCGGAAGGTTACTCCTGTTGTCGTGACACTCGTGTTGGTGGCTATTGCTGCAATGCTTGCACTTGGTGGTGTACTACTTGCGGTCTTCATGATACATGAGGTGGTCCAGGAAGATGCCAGCGCATTAACCAGCTGGAGTGTGCGCACAACAGGCTTTAGCGTTGTTGAACGGCTTGAAACTGCATGGAAAGAAGAGCTTACAGGCTACGCCAAGAGCAACATACAAGAGGATCTCCGTTGCTGTGGCTTTTTGAGCGCTACGGATAAACCGTTTCTCCCGTGTCCTGAGGGTGACCCCGTGGAAGTTGCATACCAAGCTTTGAGCGTCAGCGGTACAACCGTGGATAAAATGCAGCAGGAATTTACGCCATTACCTGGATGTCGTGCAGGGATGCTTGCGCGATTTCACCGTGGTGCCGACGTTGCAACATACTGTGCACTGGCTGCGGCAGGGCTACTCTTTTGCTGGTGACCAGCGCGCTCTTCCTAGCGCGTGAGTTGGCAATTTCAAGGACTCGAAGCTTAAAGTGCGTGTACCAGACTCTACAACGGATGCAGAAGAAGCGAATCGAAATGTTCGCGAGACATTTGAGACGGTGGTCGGGCTGAAGATTGCAGCACCAACGCGTGGTAAGCTTCGTTCGCAGATGCTGGCTTCAAGCCTCGAGAGTGTGACTCCCACGGTAGCAAGTGAGCTGGCGGCAGCACCACTGAAACATGAACAAGCTCTGGTCGCCAGTACCCCGGAAGCTCGTGAACTGCTCGATGAAGACAAGGACGACAATGGACAAAAGGGGGAAATGACGACCGATACGAGGTCTGGTGGCTCCGATGACAGCGCAAATGTACCGTATCCAGCGTCCATCGTGTACGTTGTTTTCGCGATTTGTCTGGTGTGGCTGGTAGTTATGGCATATGTGGTCGCGATTAGTGCGGTGGAGCTTGGCTTATCCACTTCTTGGCGCTGCATCTTGGCGTGGGCAGTTGGTGTTGGCATGCAGGAGCTGGTGGTGGAACCAAGTGTCATCTTTGCGTCCATTGTGGCTCGAACTCTAAAGGATTGGTGGGCTCGTACATTTGTTGCCAAGCTCATACGACGCGGTCGCGCTGCACTGCGAATTAGACCACAAGATGCACAGTCACTTGAGCGTGAGCAACTTGCTAGATCACTTAGCTTATACGATCGTCTGCGCTATGCGGCTACTGTGAGAATTCAGCGACGGTTGGTCACCAGAGTGACGCGAACACGCTATCTGCGCCAACTACGTGCGCAAAAGCAGGAGCAGCACCGCTCACTGGCAGTTGAAAGGCGCGAGACACTGCGCAAGACGCTCCACAATTTCAGCGAGGAAGAGATTGAAGCCTTCCGACTCTTGTTTGTATCTGCCGATGCAGCACAGCTCGGCTTGATCTCGCATACAGCCATCGCACAGGCCGTGCATGACTTGGGCGTTCACGTTCCGGCCTCGAAAGTTCGCGAGCTGCTTAATGCCTTTGATCCGGCGTATGCAGATCTCGTGGACTTTGAGCATTTTCTATATGGCATGCACTGCGTGCGTCTGTACCACCAGCAACTACAATCGCAAGCTACTAACCCGGATCAACCGGCGAGTACAGCGCAGAGAATTGACGGTGATCAACTCGTGAGTTCGTCCGATCGATTCGGCCCTGGCGCAGACCCGCGTGCAGAGCTTTTGGTGAAGCGTCAAAATCTGCTTCGCGAGCTGCGAGATCGTCGCGAGTCACTTGCCCACAAGTTAATGCGAAAGTAAGTGGGAAACTGCCTCCGCTCCGCAAAGCGGGAGACCGTCGGCAGCAATCGATGAGGTGAGCAGCGAGTCACCGGCAAACGAAATGTCAGCACCGACCACGGCCAGCGATGAGTCAGCACAACCCACCGGGACTTACGTCTTCTGGCAGAACCGCAAGTTGTCACCGAAGAAGCGTGCGCTCGAGTCCGTGCTGAAGAAGAACCACAAAGTGCGGCTACGACTGGAGCAGCGTCAAGGACTGGGCGGAGAAGTGGAGACCGAAGGCGTCAAGTCGACCGCCAGGGTCGCTCTGGGACCGAGTGCAGCTTCAGCTAATGCACCGTCCAACGATTCAACGCGGCGCGCACTGATGAGCATGGCAAGCAGGAGGGCCTTGCCGTCTCGAGGGGTACTGCAGACAGCACGACGGCAACGATGCCGCCGCCACTTCCCGACACCCCAAATGATGTCACAGTCACCACACCTCCGACCCCACCAGTTCCAGGCGTCGCAGTGCAGCTCGGCAATGGAGATGAAGAAGAGAAGCCTGGGGTCCTGTGTCAACCGTCGAAGAGCAGGCTCTCGTTGTGATGGACTTGCCGGACGCTTCGTCGGTTAATCAGGGAGAAGCACCTTCTGTTTTACCACCCAAACCGGCCGAGGCCAAGCCCTTCGGCGCGTACATGCTGCTCACGAAGCAGTCTCCTACTGCACTGGTCGGAACGAGACCTGCTGATGAGGAAGTAGCGAAAGGAGGCGGCAGTGCTCTGTCTCGCCCCGTGACGGCCGAGAAACCCAAGCCGAGCGGCGCCCTCAGTGCGCTGGAGAAGGCGCTTCTGAAGAAGAAGAAGACCCGGAGCAAGTTCAGGCGTAGAGCTCATCGCTTGAAGTTGCATGTACTTGTATTATATTGGTGTGTGTGGACATGGTATGACTAGGACTATGACGAAAAGTGGACCTGTTGAAGTTGCCTTTTGCTGACTCACCAACGGTTGTAGTCGCGGGGGTAATTGGAGCCATCTGTTCAAAGGGATGCCAATCAGCACGAGGTCATAAACTTCTTTGGTAGGACCAAGAAGTCTTAAGTCCTTGCCTCTCCCTCTTCAGCCTCGACACTTGTCGCTTAGTGACGTCAGTGCTCCATGTTGATTGTGGGACGATGGAAGTCAAAAACTGTTTTTACTCCACGTCTATTGTCACAACACTATAACCTCATACAAAATAGTCTCACCCTTCTAGTAACATCACAATCTTCCAGTAACATCACAACATCGCATTCCGCATTCGTCGACGACATCTCACTTGCTCTCACTATACTTTTCCACTCGTTCCTCTCGCGCTCCAGGCGCGTCCATGGCTCTTGCTGCGTCCCCGGCAGCCCCCGCGTCCCCATGGCCGTCTCCGCCGCCGTCCCGCTCTCGAACGTGGACGACGGGCTCGTGTTCCTGCCGCACGCCTCGGCGCCGCTCACCACGCTCTGCGTGGCCGTGTACCTGGCGCTGGCGCTCGTGGCGGCCTGCCGGGCGCTAGCGCTGGCCTCTCCGTCGTCCGCCTTCCACAGACACAGCAGCCGCCGCAGCACCTTCCAGCGCCTCATGGGGCTCTTCGCGCTCACGCGGGCCGCGTCGTTCCTGGCGGCGGGCGTGGCGCGCAACCTGCTGAACCGCGCGGCGCTCTGCCTCTTCTTCTCGCTCGTGCTCTTCCAGACGCTCTTCTGGCTCGACATCGCCAACCCCAAGGTCTCGCGCCGCTCGAGGCGCATCTGGGTCGCCTTCGTGCTGGCCAACGGCTTGTTCTACGCCGCGGTGCTGGGGCTCTCGGTGCTGCATTTGGCGGAGGTGGAGCAGGCGGAGCAGGCCAGGACCAGGCTGGACAGGTCCGCGCTCTGGACGGGCGTGCTGCCCGTGCTGTTCATCGCCACGGGCAGCTTGGTGAGCTCACTAGGCCTCGTGTACTCGACGTGGCAGATGCGCCACCGTGTGGAGAGAGTGCTCAAGCCCTCGGGCGACGGGCTCAGGAGGAGAGTGGACGAGAGAGTGGAGAGGAAACTCACGCGCGCTCAGGTTCACCGTCGTCGTCATGGGCGTCTGCGCCGCGCTGTTCCTGCTGCGGACGATGATTTACATTCAGAGACCGTTCTCGCACCAAGGGTGCGGCGACATCCACAGCCCCGACGTCTGTGTCGTGGTCGGGTACGCGATCCCGGAGGTCGTGCCCTGCGCGCTGTTTTTGATCCTCATGTGGGAAGTCGAGCCCACGTTACAGTTCCCGTCACGACGGAGTCTCAGTTATAACAACGGAAGGGTCACGTCCGAGTCAACGCCGTTGCTTGACGACGAAGTGCTGCCTCGGCCAGTTCTCGTGACGGCCAAGAACTTGACAGGTGTCAATGTAGCGACGAGTAACGGGATGACGACTTCGAATTCGCCTCCTGGCTCACAGGCACGCTACTTGACTGTTGGCCGTCGACCGAGTCCGCTGTCGCTGGGGCTTGGTAGCGGTGTACTGGATCGCGCGAAGCGGCGACTGGAGCATGTCGTGCGGCAGCACTTGGGTGGAGGTAACACAGAAGAGCAAGCGCCGCTCGGCAGATCGACTAAGCGTGATTCCACGGGCAGCGCTGGCTCACCTTCGGGGTCGGAATATGATAGACAGGCCAAGCAATTGACCACTTCCGATTTTTCGTGGAGCAGCTCGTCGTTACCACCTCCACCCGCACCACACGCATGGCTGTCGTTTCAGTGCTTCAATTTGAAGTTGCCGACAAAGTCGTCAATGACATCATCATCGTTTGTGGTGCTGCACCTCATGGATTCGGAGACCGGTGCGGTGCTAGCTGAGGTTGGCCGGACTGAAATCTCCCATTCAGAGGACCCGTGTTTTCATATGATGCTGGCCGTGGAAATGCGTGAGCAGGATCTTCTTCGTGCCTCAGTGTACTCTGTTCGAAATCCGAACTCACTGGAGGACCTCAATAGCCAATGGCTTGTGGGGATCCACTAGTTCCGTTGTCATCGTTTATGAGTGGGTCTGTACCATCAGTTGGCCGGGCGTCAATTTTTTCATTGTTTTCACCCCTATCGCGGACGCGATCCTCTGGCGAAATTATTATACGCTGCGAAGCAGAGGTTAAGAGTTTAAACGCTGGGGTGTCCACTGGTGGACTTGAACGCATCACCCGGTCATTTATGTATATTGGGATTGAAAATGCCGACACCCGTTATGCAGCATCTCGGGATGCCCCAGCATATTCTGAAATTGCTCAGCAGATGATCGAGCTCGCGTCCACGTCTCAACGCATACAAGGGAAAATGCTGGTCGAGGAAGAGCTAATTGAGAGCGTGTACACGTGGGAGGTACCGTATCAATTGCTCCAGTTGATCCTGTCCGACTTGCTAGTAAAACTCGATTCATTGAAACGTGAAATAGCGATTGAAGATGGCGACGGTAGTTCGTCATCCACGCCATCTAGCCAGCTTTCGACCCCTAGTGCTGGCGGGTATTCAGTGCCTTCGGCAGTTCCCGCGTCACCAAGAGCTCTTGGCACCGTGCACGAGGGTGACTCGAGAAATAATGTTCAATCGTCTGAAGACTCTGAGTCGGTGACATCGCTCAACTCCGGCGCCGGTTCCTTGCTCCAACTTGGAAACAGGATCAGATCTACCCCCAGCATTGGAATGCTCTCGGAAATGATTATTCAGATTCAAGACGATGTCATTGAAAGGAAGAAGCGGAAGTGGCGGCTGGATCTGGTAAAGACAATGGAGCAATACATCTCAGAGGTGGAGGACTCGATTCTGCGATACGGAGCCACTCAGCACGCGGGGCTCACTTTTAAGCCCAGCACCATGAAAGCAAATGCCGATCTACGATTTCTGGCGCTAAATCTTCATCAGCAATTGATGACTGTGGGCAACGCCGTGCCCACATCCGAGAGAGATGTCCACTATGGTGACCAAGCTAGTGCAGCGCGCTATACTCGTCTTGTGAACTCGTTTGTGGGGACACTGTTGTCATCTCCGTTACATTTATCGAGAGAATCTAGTGTGCATGGGCGACAGGCTAATCTCGACTCGATGCAGTCAATGGATAGTGATGACCTCGATGAAAACGATGCTATGCAGTCTCCCACACCCGAAGGATCCCCGCTAGAACCAGTTGAGGCGTTACGTCGGAGAATGATTTCGTTCGATTCCGCCGAGACGATCGTGAACAAGGGAGCGTCAGGTCAAGATGTCGCTGTGCCGTCTGAACAGCGAAAACTGGCTGAAACCATCGTTGCCATGGGGATCACTGAAGAAGAATTCCAGAGCATTTATGGCATAGATGATACGGTTGACGCTTTGGACACGACATTGACGGAGGCCAGTCTAAACGGGGTTGACATAGAAACGATAGGCAGTGTGACGAACGATGGCGTGGGCATGTCAACAGACGACGCTATGCACAGCGTGCAATCGAAGAAATCAGCAATGATAATTGATACGACAACACCTAGAAGTCGTGCCCCATTCCAAAAACATCGGATGTACGGTACGACGACGGTCGGTGCATTTACAGCGCATGTGTACGGGTTTAAAAGCGGTGGCGTGCGGCAAATGCGTGAAGAGCTCGAGCGGCTTCATGCACGCCTAGTGAAAGAAGCCCAAGGGAGCTCAGATCTTACGATGGATGCGCTTGAACGCAAGTACAACGAGCTAAAGTGGGATGTGGAACGCCGGCTTGAAGTAGCTTTTTGCCAATCGATGAGCGCCCTTGTTACATGTTTCCAGCAAACACTGTACGTGCACACTCACGACCACGCTGACTTCGGTTCTCGTTCGCTTAAGGCGTATGGTATCGACTACCTGGAGATGCTATCACGAGTTGGATTCTTATTTTCTGTGGAGAGCTTGCTATCCACGTACGGCAACGAACTAGGCATGCTCGGAGACACCGAGGCGGCTGTCAAAGAACTTGGCCGGGTTCACATAAAGTTGCGGCCTGTAAAGTCGCCGCGCGCTGCTGCTTTCCGGGTCTCTATTACTTCTGGGCCGTCAGGCATTGTGATTGAGCTTCCTATTATCACGCGGCGTGCACGAGACTATCCCGATCGGAGCATGCATCGCATTCCAGGACAGGACGGAGTCTCTGGGGCGATTTATTTGCCATTATCTACAGGAGAACAGAAAATGCGGGCGAAATTTTTGTTTCAGAAGCCCATTCGTGTCGTACCTGTGATTTTCTCCCAAGGGATGAATGAAATGCAAACAGTTGCAAACACGGTCGGCAAGGCATCCTTACAGAAGGAGATCAATACCGAGAACGTGGTGGTTTTGGATGATTATGTAAGTAAATTTATGGACTGGTGTGCGAAGAAGCAGAATGACGAGGGATCTTCGCCAGTTTGTGATGATAAGGACCTCGATCGAATTCAAGCGTCGATTGTCGCACTCAAAGTCAACATACAACAATCTGGAAGATCTAAGCGTATGTCAATTCTGAGCTTGTCCTCAGGTATTGCACGAGCTGTTGGCGGGGGTAGAGTGACGATGTAAATCGGCGAAAGACCGCACATCCATGTCGATTACTCTGGAAGAAGCGAACCTGCTTGCGCGGTCACACGGGCTCATTCCGGATGAGGTCGAGTCGTTTACAAATCTTCTTCGGACATACGGTGTTCGGCGCGAGAATGCCCGTAAAAACATCGGCAAAGCGCAGTATTGCTTTAGCGCGCTGCAAAACTACATGCTCCCGCAGGACTATCAGTGCCCCCAGGTACCGGGGGTGGCAGTCGGTCGTTCTCGTAGAGTTCGTGGCGGATTGGAACTAGTTGCTATTGGCAGGAATATTATGGTTCGAATTTTAACAGACAATCGACACTGATGTATTCAGACGAATATGGAAAAATAACTACTACGGTTGGTCACGATCATTGGCGCAGGATGTCCTGCATCGACATGGTGCGAGGGTGGCGGTAAGGCTGTTGCGGTTGATATGCTGCTGCGTTCTCCTGCGGCAGCTGCGACGCTATGTCGTGCTTGATGGATGTGAGGATGGAGGCGTCAACGAGCAGGTTTAGAGAAGGCATGGTTGGTGATGCCGGACTTGCAGATGGGCGAGGAGATTCGTGGTGCTGTCCAGGATTCGCTTTTGAGGGGCGGTGGGTTCATCACGGAGTAGCTGATGCCTGCCACTTTGCTGGGACTAACTCGCTGCAGATCGAGGTTGAACCCGTGCACTGTTGAAGGCGGTGTCATCAGTGGGGCTACCACGGAATGTCGAGACGAATATGATGCACTCACTTGCGCTCCCATCGGTGCATTCACCATCCACTCACTGTCGTCTCCTTCAGACATACGTTCGTCTTCATCGGAAATGATTAAGGTAGTGCTGGATAGCGTTGGAGAGGAACACCACGAGCTCATTTTCACGCGAGACACTTTGCATTGCGCCGTACCTGGCAGCATTGGCAGTGGTGTCTGTGGTAGCTTCACTTGCAGGAGCCGTTTGGCACTGGCTCCGCGAAGGCTGGACGCGTTGGGGTGAAGTACTGGTGTGGGCAACGATTCGCCCTCCTTCTCAAGCTTACGTCGCAGGTTCTCCATAGCTTCTTGGCGGATACGCTCGACGTTCTTCTCACTTCGAAAGCCAAGGTATGGCCAGCGTCGAATGCCCAGTGAGCGGCAGACGCGGATAAGCGTGCGGCTGCTGATGCCGAGGTCTTCGGCTGCTTTTTTGCTGTGAATGTGAACAGCTCAGCAAGCACATCAAATGATAGCGTTTTGATGCCGTGGCGCGTGTGGACTCGCACGACATACGATGCGTAGGAGGCTGCCAATGAGATTTTGTGGCGCGGCATGGTGGTTAACGACAGGAAATTGGCTGGCGGTTGCTGCGCGATGGTGTTCACTGGAGGTAGACAGGTAGTCATGGTGATGGCTGGGACTCGTGCAGTGATCGAGTAGATTTGTTGGCGAGGAGTCAAGCGGTGGACTGCTAGAGATCGTGGATCGCTGCTTGGGCTGCCTCTTGCTTTGGTTTTGATCTGCCACGGCAAATTCGGGAATGATAAAGCAGTTCGCAAGAGGCGGCGATGGAGGGGTCCGAGGCTAAGAAAAGTGCCACGGGTGCTGGCAACTAACCATTTGATGGAAGAAGTACCCTAAGGTGTTCAACGTCATGGTAACTGAAGTCCTGCGTCTTTCCAACCTCCTTGGCTGAACTGAGCTCGACATGCGCTCTAGACTTGTTTTTCGACGGAACGCTCGAGGAAGACCAGCCCTAAATGCGTTGCGGTTTGTCGTAGGGGTCAGGTGTGTGGGCAAACTAGCGGCAGCTTTTAGAGTTAATGGCTTTGAGACTCCTTGAGTGTTCCGACCTCTTGTGTAGTCAGCACGACACGACTAGCTCACAGGACAGTTGAAGACGGAAATAGCTAATGTGGGCAGCCTGTCCCCTGTTGCCAGATCGGGGTTTCAGAGCTCACCTGCTTTGTTTGAGGCTGGCGCCTTTGCAATCCAAGGAGTTTGGTGGTCGACGAAGGCAAGGAACCGATTCCAGCGAGCACGATCCGAGGCTGAACCAAGGGAGACAAGGCGCGTTTGCGCCAGCGCATTCATTCGCTTATTACGCAAGTTCCACTGGCGGACCATTCTGTTGGTAGCGGCTGCGACTTGTCCGCGACGAAATGCATACCATCGATTAAAGGCTAGAGAGGTCTGCTTGAGACTGCCTTTCAAGCACCTAGAGCAGAGAGGGCCCTGATACTGCTGGCAGATATGGCTCGGCAATTTGACAAAGCAAGTAATCTGTAGAGGCATGCTTCAACGATAAAAAACGAAAGAAGTCGCCACAAGCTGTTGCCAGGCGTTCAGTCAGCAAAACGCATGAACGAACTCAAGACTCCACCTCGATTCGTAGCAACCCAGTTGTGACCTTGTGATTTCGCTGGAATAAATGACGTCTAGTGGCAGATTTGGGAGCTCACCAGTCTGGGCTTTCGCTATCGTGGGTCTCCAACGGTGGAATTCATTGAGTTGGAGGGTTGCCGGTGCCCGGTGTTGGCGAATCGATGACGAAGACCAGCGTGAGCTAACGGAGCAGAGAGTGACGTTGCTGCTACTGCTGGTGAATTGGGCACTAGCAATAGGAATGGAGACGATTCCATTTTCAAGGCCACGAAATGGCAAGCAGAGCGCGCTGGCTGACTGTGTAGTATGGTGCTCGCTCATGCGCCAGACACCGCCTGGAGTTCTCGAGAAGGAAAGTCCGCACGAATCTAACGGGTGGAGCTTTGGGAGCTGTTGGCTCTTGAAGTTCATCCTCAAACGGACCCGACCGACTCTCCGTCCGACTCGAGGAAACGACGTGTTGGTTTTCCATCCTTTCGGCAGGTGACGAGCACAACCAGAGGCGATGCCTATCCGATTGTCTCCCCTCTCGGCTCTTAAGGTTGTTCTCTGCTCTTGGCGACTCGCTCTCTTTGGCTGCTTCCCGCAATGGTCATACGCACAATCGGCCACGCCCAGCAGTTCACGTCACAAGAAGCATCATGACACGTAGTCCACCGCTCTTGGCCGCCCCATCAGGCTCTAAAAGCACTTGAAATGAGGCCATCAAGAGCTCTCCGCGTGCTCTCACGACTGCTTTATTACTCTCCTTAAAGCGCCCCGAGGCCGATGCCCTCGTAGCCCGCCCCCGTGATCTCCATGGCCTCCGCCGCCGCCGACTCGTCCAGAGCGCCTCGGATGGCCGACGCGCCCTTCTGCTTCTTCACCTTTGGCGACTTGCTTGGCCGCGTCGCATTCTGCCACCAGTCAGTCACAACAAGCATCAGCCTCTCGTCTGTACGCACGTCGATTTGATCTGCAGGCGTGCGTACAACTGCCACGCCCAGCTGCTTGCAGAGCGCCTCGGCCTCCGCCCACTTGAGCACGCCGTACTCCAGACACCACTTCTGCGCCATGCGGCTGTCAGGTCGCTGCTGCAGCAGACTCTCGTAGAAAACGCGGTCCGCGAAGCCCTGCCGGCAGCAAGCAGGTTTGCAGCCACATGACAGGAGATTATTCTCATTGAAACATTAAAACAATATGGTGGGGCCCACGCACGGGCGACGGCGTGGGGTGTTTCTGGCCGGGCTTGCGGTTGGCCTCCTGCTCCTTGGACCACTCCTCCTCCTCGATCATCTTGGACTACGGAGTCGAATGACTGAATCGAAGAGACATTCGGTGCCAAGTTGGGTGATAGATGGATCATTTTGTGGCAGGAGTGTGGACGGACTGTCTTGTACGCACACCAGTGTGCGAGCTGGACGAGGTGCTCGTGAGCACGTCGCGTGGCCGATGGCTTAGGCGTATTCGAGTCAGATCGTTCCTATATTGCGGTAGGAGCCATCACTGAGCCGCCAACAACCCACGACTGCACGATTGCCACCGTTATGGGGTAAATATCATCTAGCAACACCGTTGTGATGGAGCTCCCGACTTCGTAGATGGTACAAACCGACTACGGCATCCATTAGCGCTGTCAAAGCTTTTACGAGTCCGTCCGCCAGTACAAATCGAGATCGCTTGTTGTTCAGAAGTTGCGGATTCATCTCAATGGTAAGTTGCATGTGCTGCATGCTCGTGAGAAGGGAGCTTCATATGCCCTGACAGAATCTTATGCACCGACGCGAAAAAATAATAGGTTCTTGTTTCAGAAGTGTGAGCCGTGATTTATGCCGCTGTGCCTTCAAGGACGACTGAGCTTTGAACTTCGAGCCCGGGTACGAGTGCTGCGCGAGGAATCGAGAGCGAAAGCTGCGTTGGTAAGGTACCAGCAAGTGTTCGGGGCAACTTTTTACTGTTCGAAGATTTCATTTCGGCACTAGGTTTGTTTGGTGCACTTACTTAATGCACTTAATCACTGCAGCCACAGAACACTCACCAATTCCCTCATAGAATACGCTTCTTTTCTCCACTTGCACAGGATATTTCGATCGATCTTGGCCGACCACGCGCAAAGCACGCCTGGACCTCGAACACGTCCAATCTTGAAAGGTCGTAGGCGTCAACGAGCAGCTTCAGACACTGCCACATGGAGCCGCAGACTGGGTCACGCATGAAACCTAGTGCATTAGGACCATAAATGTATACTCGCCGTGCAATATTAAAAGTGGGTCCCAGCCCCCAGTCCCGTAATAAATACCCCAGTCCCGTAAAAAAGCATCCGGTTCGGTGCTTCAGTGGACCGTTTTCCTGGTACGTTCCGCCGGTCTGGTGCTTCACTGTACCGTTTTCCTGGTACGTTTCGCCGGTTGGCGCCCGCACTTTCTCACAATTCAATTAGCGGCCACGCGCACAAGCACTGCTTGTGCGCGAGGAAGTGCGGCCGGATGCCAAGCCAGCGCTTGGAGACAGCGCCAGTCTTCGCCTTCGCTCGCAGTAGGTGGCTTCGATGTGCTCTACATTGCCACCTTGCTGTGAGACGACTAGCTTAGTTTCCTCCGTGTTCTTACTACTTAGGAAGGACAGTTTAAGGACAAGGAAGATGCAAGGACCAACACATTGCAGTGTCCTGGGGATCAGATGCGTGTGCTTTTGTCACCTTGAGCACTGTAGAGCACCAGTGGACGGGACGGATCCATCATAGACGCAGATAGCGGACAGAGAGAGGCACATGCTTGAGAGACGCACACGGTGGGGCTTCGCCGTCTCCTTGTGGATGACTTTGATCCTATGGAAGGAGAGGTTCGTCTGTGTGCTTTTCCCCTTGTCGAAGAGTGTAGACATTTAAGCGTTGGAGACACCCAAGCTTGCGAGGAGAGAGCAGCAAGTGGCTTCAACATTAAACGACGACTGGACATGCCAGTCATTTCAATCCGTACGAAGATGCTTTTGAGGACCTGACATTTTATTTGAGGTAAGGGCGTTTTTTGTTAGCGTTCGTCATGCAGGCACCAGTTTACAAAATGCTTCAACAACGATATCAGGAAAGCATCAACACAAGCAACAGATTCTACAACACAAATCCTGCGCGGCCTGAATACCCAATCAGGCGAACATTGCAGTGCGCAAGAAGGGCTCAAACGTACAAAGCTCGGTGCTGTTTTCGACATGCCTCCCTCTGCGACGCGTGCTGTGCTGCCAGTTTTGTTTAGTGCATGGTGTTTGGTTTTGCTCGCCTTGATTTGTTAAAGTGACGGCAGATGTTTTACCGTGTCAGACACAGACAACGGAGCAGGCAAGCAGACAAAAGGCAAACAGACAAAAGGCAAACAGACAAAGGCAAACAGATCTCAAGATGACAATGTCGCTTCATTAATTTGAGAAGGTGGGGATTTCCATGTGCATATGGATGTGGTTGCTTTCGATGTTGAACGTGTCCGTGTCCGTGTGAGGTGCGAATACGGCTGACTTCAGTGTGGTGATTGCAGCGGCAGGTGGTGCTGGTGTAGTTTTGAAATTGATCAGGCACACTGTGGAGACGACGGCAAAGTGAGTGTGTGGACGGAGGGTTAAGTGGCGTAGACTGGTGATGGATTGGACATACCGTGGATACGTCTGCGGCGTGATTTCGAGGCAAAACTTCGAGAGTGTGGAGTAGTTTCGTGATTATTGAAGATACCTTGGAGACAAAAAAGCAGATTCAGTCAGTTGAGTGGCGTTTGTTTCGTGTTTGTGTAGTCTAGTTTTGTGATGGATTGGATATACCGTGGATGCGTCTGCGGCGTGAGGCTCGTGACAAACCTTTGAGAGTGTGGAGTAGTTTCGTGATTATTGGAGATACCTTGGAGTCAAAAACGGCAGATTAAGTCAGTTGAGTGGCGTTTGTTTCATGATTGTGTAGTGTCGTTTTGTGATGGATTGGATATACCGTGGATGCGTCTGCGGCGTGATTTCGTGGCAAACCTTTGGGAGTGTGGAGTGGTTTCGAGATTATTGGAGATACCTGAGAGACAAAAAAGCAGATTCAGTCAGTTGAGTGGCGTTTGTTTCGTGTTTGTGTAGTCTAGTTTTGTGATGGATTGGATATACCGTGGATGCGTCTACAGCGTGGTGTCGTGACAAACCTTCGAGAGGGTGGAGTGGTTTCGAGATTATTGGAGATACCTGGGAGACAAAAAAGCAGATTAAGTCAGTTGAGTGGCGTTTGTTTCATGAGTGTGTAGTGTAGGTATGTGATGCATTGGATATACCGTGGATGCGTCTGCGGCGTGAGTTTCGTGGCAAACCTTTGAGAGTGTGGAGTAGTTTCGTGATTATTGGAGATACCTTGGAGTCAAAAACGGCAGATTAAGTCAGTTGAGTGGCGTTTGTTTCATGATTGTGTAGTGTCGTTTTGTGATGCATTGGATATACCGTGGATGCGTCTGCGGCGTGAGTTTCGTGACAAACCTTTGAGAGTGTGGAGTAGTTTCGTGATTATTGGAGATACCTTGGAGACAAAAACGGCAGATTCAGTCAGTTTGAGTGGCGTTTGTTTCATGAGTGTTTAGTGTAGGTATGTGATGCATTGGATATACCGTGGATGCGTCTGCGGTGTGAGTTTCGTGGCAAATCTTTGGGAGTGTGGAGTGGTTTCGAGATTATTGAGATACGTGGGAGACAAAAACGGCAGATTCAGTCAGTTGAGTGGCGTTTGTTTCATGAGTGTGTAGTGTAGGTATGTGATGCATTGGATATACCGTGGATGCGTCTGCGGCGTGAGTTTCGTGACAAACCTTTGAGAGTGTGGAGTAGTTTCGAGATTATTGGAGATACCTGGGAGACAAAAACGGCAGATTCAGTCAGTTTGAGTGGCGTTTGTTTCATGAGTGTGTAGTGTAGGTATGTGATGCATTGGATATACCGTGGATGCGTCTGCGGCGTGAGTTTCGTGACAAACCTTTGAGAGTGTGGAGTAGTTTCGTGATTATTGGAGATACCTTGGAGTCAAAAAAGCAGATTCAGTCAGTTGAGTGGCGTTTGTTTCATGATTGTGTAGTGTCGTTTTGTGATGGATTGGATATACCGTGGATGCGTCTGCGGCGTGAGTTTCGTGGCAAACCTTCGAGAGGGTGGAGTGGTTTCGAGATTATTGGAGATACCTGGGAGACAAAAAGCAGATTAAGTCAGTTGAGTGGCGTTTGTTTCATGAGTGTGTAGTGTAGGTATGTGATGCATTGGATATACCGTGGATGCGTCTGCGGCGTGAGTTTCGTGGCAAACCTTCGAGAGTTTGGAGTGGTTTCGAGATTATTGGAGATACGTGGGAGACAAAAACGGCAGATTCAGTCAGTTGAGTGGCGTTTGTTTCATGAGTGTGTAGTGTAGGTATGTGATGCATTGGATATACCGTGGATGCGTCTGCGGCGTGAGTTTCGTGACAAACCTTGAGAGTGTGGAGTAGTTTCGAGATTATTGGAGATACCTGGGAGACAAAAACGGCAGATTCAGTCAGTTTGAGTGGCGTTTGTTTCATGAGTGTGTAGTGTAGGTATGTGATGCATTGGATATACCGTGGATGCGTCTGCGGCGTGAGTTTCGTGACAAACCTTTGAGAGTGTGGAGTAGTTTCGTGATTATTGGAGATACCTTGGAGTCAAAAAGCAGATTCAGTCAGTTGAGTGGCGTTTGTTTCATGATTGTGTAGTGTCGTTTTGTGATGGATTGATATACCGTGGATGCGTCTGCGGCGTGAGGCTCGTGGCAAACCTTCGAGAGAGTGGAGTAGTTTCGAGATTACTGGAGATGCCTTGGAGTCAAAAACGGCAGATTCAGTCAGTTTGAGTGGCGTTTGTTTCATGAGTGTGTAGTGTAGGTATGTGATGCATTGGATATACCGTGGATGCGTCTGCGGCGTGAGTTTCGTGACAAACCTTTGAGAGTGTGGAGTAGTTTCGTGATTATTGGAGATACCTTGGAGTCAAAAACGGCAGATTAAGTCAGTTGAGTGGCGTTTGTTTCATGATTGTGTAGTGTCGTTTTGTGATGGATTGGATATACCGTGGATGCGTCTGCGGCGTGAGGCTCGTGGCAAACCTTCGAGAGTGTGGAGTAGTTTCGAGATTACTGGAGATGCCTTGGAGTCAAAAACGGCAGATTCAGTCAGTTAAGTGGCGTTTGTTTCGTAGTTGTGTAGTCTAGTTTTGTGATGGATTGGATATACCGTGGATGCGTCTGCGGCGTGAGGCTCGTGGCAAACCTTCGAGAGTGTGGAGTAGTTTCGTGATTATTGAGATACCGGGAGAAAAAACGGCAGATTAAGTCAGTTGAGTGGCGTTTGTTTCATGAGTGTGTAGTGTAGGTATGTGATGCATTGGATATACCGTGGATGCGTCTGCGGCGTGAGTTTCGTGGCAAACCTTCGAGAGTTTGGAGTGGTTTCGAGATTATTGGAGATACGGAGACAAAAACGGCAGATTCAGTCAGTTGAGTGGCGTTTGTTTCATGAGTGTGTAGTGTAGGTATGTGATGCATTGGATATACCGTGGATGCGTCTGCGGCGTGAGTTTCGTGGCAAACCTTCGAGAGTTTGGAGTGGTTTCGAGATTATTGAGATACGTGGGAGACAAAAACGGCAGATTCAGTCAGTTGAGTGGCGTTTGTTTCATGAGTGTGTAGTGTAGGTATGTGATGCATTGGATATACCGTGGATGCGTCTGCGGCGTGAGTTTCGTGACAAACCTTTGAGAGTGTGGAGTAGTTTCGTGATTATTGGAGATACCTTGGAGACAAAAACGGCAGATTCAGTCAGTTTGAGTGGCGTTTGTTTCATGAGTGTGTAGTGTAGGTATGTGATGCATTGGATATACCGTGGATGCGTCTGCGGCGTGAGTTTCGTGACAAACCTTTGAGAGTGTGGAGTAGTTTCGTGATTATTGGAGATACCTTGGAGTCAAAAACGGCAGATTAAGTCAGTTGAGTGGCGTTTGTTTCATGATTGTGTAGTGTAGGTATGTGATGGATTGGATATACCGTGGATGCGTCTGCGGCGTGAGGCTCGTGGCAAACCTTCGAGAGTGTGGAGTAGTTTCGAGATTACTGGAGATGCCTTGGAGTCAAAAACGGCAGATTCAGTCAGTTAAGTGGCGTTTGTTTCGTAGTTGTGTAGTCTAGTTTTGTGATGGATTGGATATACCGTGGATGCGTCTGCGGCGTGAGGCTCGTGGCAAACCTTCGAGAGTGTGGAGTAGGGGGGTTTCGTGATTATTGGAGATACCGGGAGAAAAACGGCAGATTAAGTCAGTTGAGTGGCGTTTGTTTCATGAGTGTGTAGTGTAGGTATGTGATGCATTGGATATACCGTGGATGCGTCTGCGGCGTGAGTTTCGTGACAAACCTTTGAGAGTGTGGAGTAGTTTCGTGATTATTGGAGATACCTTGGAGTCAAAAACGGCAGATTAAGTCAGTTGAGTGGCGTTTGTTTCATGATTGTGTAGTGTAGGTATGTGATGGATTGGATATACCGTGGATGCGTGTGCGGCGTGAGGCTCGTGGCAAACCTTCGAGAGTGTGGAGTAGTTTCGAGATTACTGGAGATGCCTTGGAGTCAAAAACGGCAGATTCAGTCAGTTAAGTGGCGTTTGTTTCGTAGTTGTGTAGTCTAGTTTTGTGATGGATTGGATATACCGTGGATGCGTCTGCGGCGTGAGGCTCGTGGCAAACCTTCGAGAGTGTGGAGTAGGGGGTTTCGTGATTATTGGAGATACCGGGGAGAAAACGGCAGATTAAGTCAGTTGAGTGGCGTTTGTTTCATGAGTGTGTAGTGTAGGTATGTGATGCATTGATATACCGTGGATGCGTCTGCGGCGTGAGTTTCGTGGCAAACCTTCGAGAGTTTGGAGTGGTTTCGAGATTATTGGAGATACCTTGGAGTCAAAAACGGCAGATTAAGTCAGTTGAGTGGCGTTTGTTTCATGAGTGTGTAGTGTCGTTTTGTGATGGATTGGATATACCGTGGATGCGTCTGCGGCGTGAGGCTCGTGGCAAACCTTCGAGAGTGTGGAGTAGGGGGTTTCGTGATTATTGAGATACCGGGGAGAAAAAACGGCATATTAAGTCAGTTGAGTGGCGTTTGTTTCATGAGTGTGTAGTGTAGGTATGTGATGCATTGGATATACCGTGGATGCGTCTGCGGCGTGAGTTTCGTGGCAAACCTTCGAGAGTTTGGAGTGGTTTCGAGATTATTGGAGATACCTTGGAGTCAAAAACGGCAGATTAAGTCAGTTGAGTGGCGTTTGTTTCATGAGTGTGTAGTGTAGGTATGTGATGCATTGGATATACCGTGGATGCGTCTGCGGCGTGAGGCTCGTGGCAAACCTTCGAGAGTGTGGAGTAGTTTCGTGATTATTGAGATACCGGGGAGAAAAACGGCAGATTAAGTCAGTTGAGTGGCGTTTGTTTCATGATTGTGTAGTGTAGGTATGTGATGCATTGGATATACCGTGGATGCGTCTGCGGCGTGAGTTTCGTGGCAAACCTTCGAGAGTTTGGAGTGGTTTCGAGATTATTGGAGATACGTGGGAGACAAAAACGGCAGATTCAGTCAGTTGAGTGGCGTTTGTTTCATGAGTGTGTAGTGTAGGTATGTGATGCATTGGATATACCGTGGATGCGTCTGCGGCGTGAGTTTCGTGACAAACCTTGAGAGTGTGGAGTAGTTTCGTGATTATTGGAGATACCTTGGAGACAAAAACGGCAGATTCAGTCAGTTTGAGTGGCGTTTGTTTCATGAGTGTGTAGTGTAGGTATGTGATGCATTGGATATACCGTGGATGCGTCTGCGGCGTGAGTTTCGTGACAAACCTTTGAGAGTGTGGAGTAGTTTCGTGATTATTGGAGATACCTTGGAGTCAAAAACGGCAGATTAAGTCAGTTGAGTGGCGTTTGTTTCATGATTGTGTAGTGTCGTTTTGTGATGGATTGGATATACCGTGGATGCGTCTGCGGCGTGAGGCTCGTGGCAAACCTTCGAGAGTGTGGAGTAGTTTCGAGATTACTGGAGATGCCTTGGAGTCAAAAACGGCAGATTAAGTCAGTTGAGTGGCGTTTGTTTCATGAGTGTGTAGTGTAGGTATGTGATGCATTGATATACCGTGGATGCGTCTGCGGCGTGAATTTCGTGGCAAACCTTCGAGAGTTTGGAGTGGTTTCGAGATTATTGAGATACGTGGGAGACAAAAACGGCAGATTCAGTCAGTTGAGTGGCGTTTGTTTCATGATTGTGTAGTGTCGTTTTGTGATGGATTGAATATACCGTGGATGCGTCTACGGCGTGATTTCGTGGCAAACCTTTGGGAGTGTGGAGTGGTTTCGAGATTATTGGAGATACCTGAGAGACAAAAAAGCAGATTCAGTCAGTTGAGTGGCGTTTGTTTCGTGTTTGTGTGGTCTAGTTTTGTGATGCATTGGATATACCGTGGATGCGTCTGCGGCGTGAGGCTCGTGGCAAACCTTCAAGAGTGTGGAGTAGTTTCGTGATTATTGGAGATACCGGGGAGAAAAAACGGCAGATTAAGTCAGTTGAGTGGCGTTTGTTTCATGATTGTGTAGTGTAGGTATGTGATGCATTGGATATACCGTGGATGCGTCTGCGGCGTGAGTTTCGTGGCAAACCTTCGAGAGTTTGGAGTGGTTTCGAGATTATTGGAGATACGTGGGAGACAAAAACGGCAGATTCAGTCAGTTGAGTGGCGTTTGTTTCATGATTGTGTAGTGTCGTTTTGTGATGGATTGAATATACCGTGGATGCGTCTACGGCGTGATTTCGTGGCAAACCTTTGGGAGTGTGGAGTGGTTTCGAGATTATTGGAGATACCTGAGAGACAAAAAAGCAGATTCAGTCAGTTGAGTGGCGTTTGTTTCGTGTTTGTGTGGTCTAGTTTTGTGATGCATTGGATATACCGTGGATGCGTCTGCGGCGTGAGGCTCGTGGCAAACCTTCGAGAGTGTGGAGTAGTTTCGTGATTATTGGAGATACCGGGGAAAAAAACGGCAGATTAAGTCAGTTGAGTGGCGTTTGTTTCATGATTGTGTAGTGTAGGTATGTGATGCATTGGATATACCGTGGATGCGTCTGCGGCGTGAGTTTCGTGGCAAACCTTCGAGAGTTTGGAGTGGTTTCGAGATTATTGGAGATACGTGGGAGACAAAAACGGCAGATTCAGTCAGTTGAGTGGCGTTTGTTTCATGAGTGTGTAGTGTAGGTATGTGATGCATTGATATACCGTGGATGCGTCTGCGGCGTGAGTTTCGTGACAAACCTTTGAGAGTGTGGAGTAGTTTCGTGATTATTGGAGATACCTTGGAGACAAAAACGGCAGATTCAGTCAGTTTGAGTGGCGTTTGTTTCATGAGTGTGTAGTGTAGGTATGTGATGCATTGGATATACCGTGGATGCGTCTGCGGCGTGAGTTTCGTGACAAACCTTTGAGAGTGTGGAGTAGTTTCGTGATTATTGGAGATACCTTGGAGTCAAAAACGGCAGATTAAGTCAGTTGAGTGGCGTTTGTTTCATGATTGTGTAGTGTCGTTTTGTGATGGATTGGATATACCGTGGATGCGTCTGCGGCGTGAGGCTCGTGGCAAACCTTCGAGAGTGTGGAGTAGTTTCGAGATTACTGGAGATGCCTTGGAGTCAAAAACGGCAGATTCAGTCAGTTGAGTGGCGTTTGTTTCGTGTTTGTGTGGTCTAGTTTTGTGATGCATTGGATATACCGTGGATGCGTCTGCGGCGTGAGTTTCGTGGCAAACCTTCGAGAGTGTGGAGTAGTTTCGTGATTTTGGAGATACCTTGGAGACATAAACGGCAGATTAAGTCAGTTGAGTGGCGTTTGTTTCATGAGTGTGTAGTGTAGGTATGTGATGCATTGGATATACCGTGGATGCGTCAGTAGTAATGGAGGAGCTGAAATGACTACCAAAAATTTCAATCCTACATTCAAGCGTTTAAACATGGATTTAATCCAATTTTAAATGTAGGAGTGGAAATAGTGACAAGACCTCTAAACAGCTTATATTGAATAGGACACTCCTTTTAACCTGAAGGAGTTTCATAAGTCATCAATCACCTAATATTCATAGGAATGATTATAGAAACAATGTCGCCGAAAAATCTTACATACAAATCTGACAACATCATTAATATAATGATTTTAAATATCAAGATCAGAATTTAGAAAGTGATTCATCTTAAGCGAACTTTCTATAAGTATATAATAAGATATTCTACGATGTGCAACTACATTATAAAAAACGGAAAATTGTGTACAAAATCAAAATCTAAAGATCGATGTAGCTCACATCCTCTATATAATTTTCCTGCTGCTGTATCAGATGTTGTTAAGGCAGATGAAATGATGATAGCTATTTTTAAGGCTCGGTCCCATGTTGATGTGTTATGTCCTTGTGGCAAAATAATGAAGCGTTGGAACTACGCACATCATTGTTCGTATCCAAAGCATAAAGCATGGGTGACTACGATGCCAGAAAAATCTCATTCATGGACAACAAAAACACTAACTGAAGAAGAAATCGAAAGGGGATGATTGATAGAGAAACAGGATTCTTCAAACGTAAATTTTATAAAGAGAACTAAAAAATTATATATTGTTTTTTTATGGAAGACATCGACTTAAACTAATTTCATATGATCCTAACAAATATATTAAGTAGTATATACAAAGGCTTGGTAATCTCGGACGATTCATAGATATTATCGATATTAACATTTATTAATTTAGCTAATTCGATTAGATCATGATCGCTTGTAACTGCTTTGATTAGATGCGCCATTATTTAAGTTTTGTTTTCATCTATAGATGATCGTATATAGAACGAATTATTTTAAGATGAGTGACACACAGCTAGCTGATCAGTTTCTCTACCAATCATCGCTAAAAAGCGATCCGGATGTAAAAGTATCCTCTAACAAGCGAATCTCGCATGTTATCGATATTAACCATGGAAGCTATGCAAATGGTATTATTATGCTAGATGCAACTAGCCAACTCAATGGTGCGGAAGGCTTTGCATGTCTTCGCGATAGTTATATACTTCTTCCTTACCTCGTTAGTATGAAGAACACTCACGGAACTCAGGCTCTCAGTAGTGCGGCTAAAAAAAAATCGCCTCTCAGTAGGCATGAAATGCGGAGTATGGAATGTAATTGATGCTATGTCTCTAGAGCTCAATGGCAAGTCGATCTTATCAATGAACGAACATAAGATGTTTATCAATAATCTACGTGCTCAAGTTGAGACTAGCGCTGACTATATGGCTAAGCACGGCGCTGAAAGCTTTCTCTAACCAGATAGCGTAGGATCGCTTGTTCATAAAAGTGCTGCTTCCACTCGGAAATGGATATAGCAACGTTGCTGCAACTACGGGCAATGCTCTTAATATCGCTGACGCTATCGACAATGTGGCTACTGGTGGTGCTGTCCTTGGTGCGAATGAAGGATTCGTGAAGCGACTATTGGCTAATCCTCCAGTAGCGAACGCTGTAACTAACGGTTGGCCTACGGTTGCCAATGCGGCTGTTTCAAATGATATCGCTAATCAGTTTGGACGAGGAGCTTTCAAAGCAGGAGTCGCTACGGCTGGATCTATTGCTGGTTCTTGGTATTATATGCTCAAGATTAAGCTTGTTGATCTTCACCTGATTTTCAAAGATCTTGATCTCATGGGGTCGCCTCAGATCAAGATCCGTCTGCGTATGAACCGTGGATCGGCTGTTATTAATTTAGGGACTGGTAGGACCATGACTCTAGCTACTACATCTCGCCAAAGTGGCTCTACTTGCCCTATTATGGTTACATCGGCTAGCTCCGAGCCCCGAATGTGACTGTTGTCCCTGATGCCGATACGCAAATTACTGTTGCTTGGGGTGCTATCACTAATTCGCTTGAAGATGTTGTTAATAGTACTTATTTTCCATTTACCACGTGCCGTCTATACGTTCCATTCGTTGATCTAGAGAATCCTACCGCGATCATCTCTAAACCTACTAAGAAGATTCGTTATCTCGATTATTATGCCCAACACTTTGGAGCGGCTCGAGGAGCTCAAGCTGGTAAATCGTTTGATCTACAGCTTTCGGCTAGTTTTAAAAATTAACTGCGAATATGTAGCGATCTTAAGGGCTAACAGTAAGCGTGATCTAAAGCTACTTATGACTGATTTCAATATTCGTGGCGATTAATGAAAATGATATCGTTAGGTATTATAGTAAAGCTACAGGTGGTAGAAAAGGTCAGATGCTTTTCATTGATTCAGTGCGCTCTAAACTACGTTACAACTTTGATAAGGAGATCAATCCTGATCTTGCTTAATTAATATCCTAAAATATAAATTGATACATTAATATAGAGCGGAGCTTAGAGAACTTGTTAAGCTGACGCTTAACTTCGTACTAATAGAACAAGGATGGCGAGCTTCATTAAGCTTGATAGCACGAATTTAGTTCAGAATGGATTAAATAGCACATATAGATACGAATTCGCTGGTTCGTCCGTTAATTTTAAAGATAACGATATCGCTGTTCAATCAATGTCCTTGTTTTGTAGTGATTTTAATATCGATAGCTTAGCTTTTGGTAACAATTCATTTAAGATTGAAGTCCCTACGTGTAGTACAACATCTCTAGTTAATTGTTAATCTTCAAGATGGGTGGTACGGATATGCTGATATCAATCGAAAAATCCAAGCTGCTTTGGTAAGCGCTGGAGCTTATCTGATCGATGGAGATGGTAATAATGAATTCTTTATTCAAATTAGTGAAAATAGTACGTATTACAGTTGTCAGCTTGATTGCTCTCCTACCCCGACTACGATTGGAAGTTATACGCGTCCATCAACGGGGCTTTATAGCTCATCTGGATCAGGTTTACCATCTACGTCTCGTGTACCTCGGTTGATTATCGATAATGCTAATTTCGGTAAAGTACTTGGTTTCGCTTCTGGGTCGTATCCAAGCGCTCCAACAACGAACGCTACCTCTCTTTATCTAATATTGTTCCTCAGGTTCATCCAACCAGTTCTTATGTCGTCCGTTGTGATGCGATCAAAAACGATTACGTCCCATCAGGTGATTTATTAGCAGCTTTTGATCGAGGTGATTCCTCAATCGGTCAATTGATTTACTATAGACCTAGCAACTACGCCTGGGTTAAACTCAACGACGGAGCTCGATCTAGTCTTACTATATCGATTTGGAATCAAAATGATGAACAGATTCATTTTCAAGATGTATCTGTTTCAATCATGTTAGTGATTAGGCCGCGTGAATTTAGATAAAGAGCTGGCGTAGCCGCTCCGGACACGCCGGGCGTGGGGGCACAGCCTCTCAGCACAAGTGCTAAGCGACAGCTTGACGGGCTTTGCCGCGTCAAAAAATGCTTATTTTTATAATTGATAGTTACAAACGAAATGAAGAGCCTCGCATACCGGTCCCTGACATCTTAAATGATCCTCCCGCATGTCTGCGACCCCGAACATCACTCGTCTTCTTGCCTCTCATAGCTCGAATCTTAGCCATGTGATCCTTTGCTTCCTGACTACCCTTAACAAACTTCTTACCCTTAGAAACACCAACGTCGTATCTTGTTTTT
Organism: Phytophthora constricta; assembly: GCA_011947335.1. Classification (NCBI taxonomy): domain Eukaryota; phylum Oomycota; class Peronosporomycetes; order Peronosporales; family Peronosporaceae; genus Phytophthora; species Phytophthora constricta. The sequence continues at coordinate 16,799 of JAAVTI010001522.1, read as the reverse complement.
TTACGGTCTTACGAACTTGTTTGATCATATCTACATGTTCAGGCTTGGTTGCTTTTTCAATAAGTTTGCGTTCAGCTAGACATATGAGATCAATTGCAATACCTCGATCTTTCATGTAGCGAAGAGCTTGTTTACCTCTTATTTTGACATCGTTTAAGGTAAGTCGTCCGCCCTCTCTATCCGATTCGCTATCGCTATCGACACCAACTCCAGTCATTTGATTTAATACAGCTCGTGCAGGGATTGCAGCTTGAGGAGCACCAGCATAGGTAGCCAAAGCAGGAACAGCTGCATCTACGGCTCGCGACAGCAAGCCAGAGTCTTTAAGAGCCTTAAAACCTGTTTTAATACTGCTCCACACTTTTCCCCAAACCGAGGAACCTTGGAGCTTCTTATAACCTTTCTTAATTTCATGGCGCGTAACGTCCAATCTAACTCCATGACCCGCTTTTTGAGCCTTAAGCGCCTTCTCGTAGCTCGATGGATGCAAATGAATAATAGCACCAGAACCCTTAAGCTCAGCCTTTGTTAAGCTTAGTTTTCCAGTCTTGAAAGCTTTGGTTAGCTTCGCCTTAGGTATTTCACTCGAGATCGTTAATTCACAATACATGATTGCTTCTTTTCGAACAAGCTCCGCTCTATATAATTAAAAGCTAAAGCACGGTTATATTTAAATTAATAAACCTCTTCAGTAGATCCATTCTATTCTTCTGCTTAGTGTAAATAAACAATAAGCAAAATATGCCGCAATAATCATCTAGAGTACCTTGAAGTTGAATCTCGTTGTATTGTTTTATTCCGTAGCGTTTAGGAGGTCCGTCGCCCATACTGTCATAATAAACACCATCTACGATACATGTCCAGTGTCCTATTTCAAGATCAGGAGGTCTCAATAGAATTAGGAAGGTACCTACCTTGGGAGATACGTTGCGGTGCTTCCTTTCGCTAAAGGAGCAGCGCCTTTTGATACAGTCGAACAGTTTCAATCTCCTTTCGATAGTGCACCGTGGACCGTTCAACCTGGATCTGCTATTCGTAACTTTAATGTACGCATTGGCAACAGTCAAGTGTTTGATCTAAATCATGAGTATGATTTCCAGAATTTCTGTGACGAATTCTCGAAGCTGTCGGCTATTAACGGTGATATGACGCCTGAATTATCAAATGGTCTAATTGATTTCAAAACATGGGCCTCGACTAATCGTGTGCTCGTCGCCGACGTGTCTCGTTTAACCGAGAAGGATGTTCCTCAGTCGCTTCAGATTAAGGAAACGAACGCATCGTCTCAGGATTGTAATCTGATCGTTATCGTTGCCCATGAAAATGAAATGACTTATAATCGCCTCACAGGGGAGGTAGATGACTATACTGCTAATTAAGCTCTCTCATAAAAGAGAACACTATTTTGACTCGATGAACACAAAAAAGTATATTTTTTAATTGATGGCTTCTACCTCTTTGAGTAGACGCGAGCATTTCTCTTTAACGAACTGATTGTTGCGTAACCAATCGAGATATTTGGGATCAACTCTTTTAATATAATCTAGAGTTTTAGTCTTATGACGACCCCAGGTCATCGTATATTCATCGGTTTCTTCCTTACTATCCGCGAACGTAGTCGCAAGAAATTCTTTAATCTCATCGCTCGCATTTAGACTTGGTTGTTTGCTCATCCATCGACAGTAACTTGGATCGATGGCATAAACCTCTTCGATCGTCTTGTCCTTGCACTTACCAAATGTTAGTGTTGTCATTGTTATCTATATGCTCTAGGAGGTAGAGTAACATGATAAAAAATAATTAATTTGAGTTCGCTTAAGATGAATCACTTTCTAAATTCTGATCTTGATATGTAAAATCATTATATAAATGATGTTGTCAGATTTGTATGTAAGATTTTTCGGCGACATTGTTTCTATAATCGTTCCTATGAGTATTAGGTGATTGATGACTTATGAAACTCCGTCAGGTTAAAAGGAGTGTTCTATTCAATATAAGCAGTTCAGAGGTCTTGTCACTATTTCCACTCCTACATTTAAAATTGGATTAAATCCATGTTTAAACGCTTAAATGTAGGATTGAAATTTTTGGTAGTCATTTCAGCTCCGCCACTACTACTTGCGTCTATAACGTGAGTTTCGTGGCAAACCTTGAGAGTGTGGAGTACTTTCCGTGATTATTGGAGATACCTTGGAGACAAAAACGGCAGATTCAGTCAGTTGAGTGGCGTTTATTTCATGATTGTGTAGTGTAGGTATGTGATGCATTGGACATACCGTGGATACGTCTGCGGCGTGAGTTTCGTGGCAAACCTTGAGAGTGTGGAGCAGTTTCGTGATTATTGAAGATACCTTGGAGACAAAAACGGCAGATTCTGTCAGTTAACCCCTTAGTTCCCGGGCAAAAATACGAGGGTAAATTTTTACCCCGTCCTATATTCAAATATTTATGAGTTTGTATGTGCTGTCTATTAAGTCCGAATTTTGAGTTGCGGGTTCGGGGAGGGTAGAGGGACACACTATGCGTATAGTTTAACCCACTCCAACATATAGTGCGTTTACGTTTGCGAAATAAGTAGAAGACGGTGCTAAAGATGATAAAACAAACATAAGGAGTGGTCTGTTTATCCATTAGCCCGTCTTTGTATCGTTGCTGACGCCCAGAAGCAGCGGGTTCATTAAGTACGGCCAATGATAGAAGCGTAAATGAGGCGTTTCAATTGATTGCTTGCAGCATAACCACCGACTTGATGCGTAGACAATGCAAACAAGCATTACGTCTCAGCACTCGCCAGTTCTGCTTCGTCGTAATTCGCGCACCATCACTACCACCGTTCTCACCGCCGACGCCATCACTGCCACCTCTCGCACCGCCGGCACCAGCACCGCTACCTCTCACGCCGCCAGCACCAGCACCGCCACGGCTACCTTCGGCGGCACCCGCACTGCTACCGCTACGTTCGCCGGCACCAGTACTGCCTCCGCTACCTTCGCCGGCACCAGCACTGCCATCACCTTCACCAGCACCGCTACCATCTTCTCGCCGAGCCCGGCGTCTCCGCTATTTTGCCAGGCCGCATCGCCGGTGCTCGCTCGCGCGTCTTCTGTTCCTGCGCCAGTTCGTGGGGAATGTCGTTTCCGTTATTCCAGTCAAAGTGCCATATCTGGAAGCACGTGTCCGCTCTTCCTTCACGTGGAATGTTACACAGGTATTTACTGCAGCAATGAACATGTCAGTCTAGTCTAAATTCCACAGTAAATCGATAATAATATGGTTTGTTTCCGTTCGAGCACTCCGGGCAGAAATACTTGGTAAACTTGCGTGGCTTCACCTTGTAGATAGCGCAAACTTTGCACGATCGATGACGCCGCTTCACCCCCTTCTCGTAGTCCGCAGTATCTTGGTTCCCCTTCAATCGATGGTCCCCGAAATCGACATCAGCGTTTCGTTCAGGCGGAGTAGAATCCGCTCTTGCTGGCGACGGTGCCGTTGGTCTCGAGCAGAAGTTGCCTCCTGCATTCAATACCACCATAAGTTAGCTTTATGTTTGATGGTAAACCGCACCTAGATTCTTATGTTGCCTTGTCAACATACGACGTACCGCAATAACCGTGAACGCCTCTGATGAATCCACCGTGAGCAGCTGCTCCATCAGCTCTTCGAAAAACGCAAAGTGCTTGGGTGGACGCCTATTGTTCACTTTTGGTTGTATCGATGCACGATGAAGGCGTTCATTAGTGCCATGTCCAGTAGCCCCAGAAACAGCGTTTTGTAATACTTGCGCGTTTTATAGCAGAGCTGAACGCTATAGCGCTGCATCCGAAGCTGGTCATGGACATCAACCCCACCCATCCAGCGGTGGTAGTCGCGAACCAGCTCCGGTGCAGGCACTTGCTGCGGTTCTCCATGAATACGCCGCGCTACAGTTTGTTCAGTGTGCACAATAAGCGTTAGAATTACCAAATTTAAAACCAATCATTTTATCATTTATTTCTAACAAAATATTGGCATAGTATGTGCTAAACCGCCAATACGTGTTAGCGGTAGAAAGTAGAAGTGCTTACTAGCAGTGCCCAGTTGCCGGCTCCCCCACTTGATAGCATGTGACGGGATTTCGATCCATCCACATTACCGCTGTTATCTGCGGAAGCTGCTTGTTCTGGGCCATTTTTGTGGTTCCCTGTGGAGGCACCATCACCTTCCTCTTGTTCACGGTTCGTGTCTTCTTTGTAGTTATCACGTCTTGAGCATATCCCGCCCTATCCGTCTGAATTGTGGCCGTCAAATATATCCAGCGATGCAGCAACTCCAATGCCAACTTGACCGAGGTATAGTAGCGATCTGTGACCACTAAACGCCACGGTGACGAATCTGACGGAGGAAGTAAAGCGTTCAGATTGCGAATTACCGCTGCCTTGCCTGAGTTGTTGGCATTGGGCACTGGGGTGCGTAGGTGAGCCTTTGTTCCGCAATATATCTCGATTCTAAAGCAGAAACGTAGCATATGTTAATGGTATGTTAGTTCATGTCCCGAAGCGTTATATATGTTGAACTAATCCAACATAAGTACTTTGGCCAAAATAAAACCTTGGCAAGCAGAAACTTGCCACGGCAATCACGCATACGCACCTCAGGCAGTATGCTGTCTTGGCACAGGCAGCAACGAACACCTTCGTTCCCCAGCGATGAGGCTTGTCCTTGTTGAACTGGTGCATGGGGTTGTAGCGGGAGCGTGACGGGAGTGTTGCTTCGTCAAAACTGATAACAGGCGGGACCCTGTAGCCTCGGGCAAACGTGCGCTGGAGAACGTCAACGACAGGCCTGATCTTCCATGCTTGGTCCGTGCGGGCTAGTGGCGACTTGTTGTTGGAGAAATGCAGATATCCCATGACGTGAAAAAAACGATTCTTCGGCATGAACTGGCCAACCCGGTTCGCTGGTAAAGCCCCACCTTCTTCGGCGACCAATGCGCAGCTATCCCCTTCCGGATAGGGACCAGCATCCTAGCAATGAGCAGCGCGACGACTCGCAGGATCTCCCACGGTTCTATGGCAGTGACAGCAGCCAGCCGACGACGAATCTCTCCCAAGAATTCGACCTCTACACCATTACGGTGCTGCTGTGACCGGATATTCCTCGCACGCAGAGGAATAGACTGCTCGTGGTACCGGTTGCTCTCCACAGCGATCTGAGACCAGAGCTTAGGCGGCATAAAATAGAAGAGCAAGGCCAACGGGTCGTCAGCTATAGTAATCACACTGTGGCTTGGTCCAAAGGCACCACCGTAGGGGTCTGCATACGTAGGGTCTGGTCCAAACTTCGATTGGTCTACAGTGTTTTCCAAATCATAAATATGTTAGTCGTCACGTTGGATATAAAACACATCAGAATTGCTTATGATGGAATAAGCCAGCATAACGTACCATATTCCCATCCACTCTGGCGCATCGATGTGATGAGCGTCTGATCTCTCGCAGCAGACGACCACATCGAGTCGGACATCTCCACAGGCCCCTCGTCCGAGTCTTCGTCGGGTAGATATCCAATATCCTAGTCACCTTCCCAACTATCACTGTCGTCGTCCTCTCCATCTTCGGGTTCTTCTTGAAGGTCTGGGTCCTCTTCAGAGTTGAGACCCGTGCACTGATCAGCCCCCAGTCATCAAGTTCGGATCTGCGTCAACGACTCTGGCAGGCATCTCAGATGGCACGTCTCCTCCGTCATCACTCTCGTCTTCTGCACTCGGTTCAAACTACAAATGCATATGTTAGACAATATGTTAGATATCAAAATCGACATGAATCCTAATGTTGGAAACAGTGATCATAACTTACCTCTTCGCTGTCATCACTGTCTTCCTGAAGAACAGCACGGCGACTCTCCCTTGTCAAGTCAAGCGCTCCGCGTTTCCGTTTCCCCCAGTGGAACGAGAAGCAGGGAGTGCGGCAACAGATCGATGGGCAGGTGTCACAGTCTCAACGCTCGCAACCGAGGTGACAATGTCGGCCACAATCGCTTTCGCCATCGATTCAGTTCCAGCGGCGGTCTCCTTCGCCTCTGCCCCCATCGCCACCTCGGTCGCCGTCATCTCCTTCGCCTCTGCCATCATCGCCTTCGCCCCCGCCGTCTCCGCATGCGCCGCAGGAAACCCGCCTTCTTTGGACTGGGCAACCCCCATGGCTGCAGTGGTGAGCTTCCTGGACGCCTTCCTTGCCTGCTTCTTCCCCGCCGCCTCATTGTCCTCCTGATCCGCGCGTCGAACGCGTCGCCCATGGCGCTCACTGAGCAGTGCCTCCGAGCACATCCGGCGCTCCCGGTCAGAAAGCTGGTGTCTCGGAGTCTTGGGAGTCGGCGTAACCATCTTGCGCCCACGCCGTCGTTTTGAAGAATTAGAGTTTTCGTGGCTGCTGGCCACCCGATCGGTGGGGGTGCGCAGCACTTTTCTTGTCGCATTCAGATGAGCCTTGCCAACTAAAACCTAAGCCTGTGCATTCGGCCGTTTTACACTAAAAAAACATCTTGACTTCAGTATAGTAGAACAAGGACAGTTGTCACATACAAATTCAAGTGTAATTTCCCCTTATGTTGGAGATCCAACATACCAGAGACGCTGCGACAAATCTGTATTAGGGTATACACCCCTTATGTTGGAACTTCCAGCATAAGGGAACTAAGGGTTAATTGGCGTTTGTTTCGTGATTGTGTAGTCTAGTTTTGTGATAGCTTGGACATACCGTGTGTACGTCTGCGGCATGAGTTTCGTGGCAAACCTTTGCGAGTGTGGTGTAGTTTCGTGATTATTGGAGATACCTTGGAGACATAAATGGCAGATTCAGTCAGTTAAGTGGCGTTTGTTTCGTGGTTGTGCAGTCTAGTTTTGTGATGGCTTGGACATACCTTGGAGATACCTTGGAGACAAAAACGGCAGATTCAGTCACTTAAGTAGCGCTTGTGTCGTGATTGTGTGGTGTAGTTTTGTGATGGATTGGATATACCGTAGATACATCGGCGTGAGTTTCGTGGCAAACCTTTGAGAGTGTGGAGCAGTTTCGTGATTATTGGAGATACCTTGGATACAAAAACGGCAGATTCAGTCACTTAAGTAGCGCTTGTGTCGTGATTGTGTGGTGTAGTTTTGTGATGGCTTGGACATACCGTGGATACGTCTGCGGCGTGATTTCGTGGCAAACCTTCGAGAGTGTGGAGCAGTTTCGTGATTATTGAAGATACGTTGGAGACAAAAACGGCAGATTAAGTCAGTTGAGTGGCGTTTATTTCGTGATTGTGTAGTGTGATGGATTGGATATACCGTGGATACATCTGCGGCGTAAGTTTGGTGGCAAAACTTTGACAATGTGGAGTAGTTTCGTGATTATTGAAGATACCTTGGAGACATAAATGGCAGATTCAGTCACTTAAGTGGCGTTTGTTTCGTGATTGTGTAGTCTAGTTTTGTGATGGATTGGATATACCGTAGATACATCGGCGTGAGTTTCGTGGCAAACCTTTGAGAGTGTGGAGCAGTTTCGTGATTATTGGAGATACCTTGAAGACAAAAACGGCAGATTCAGTCACTTAAGTAGCGCTTGTGTCGTGATTGTGTGGTATAGTTTTGTGATAGCTTGGACATCTTGTAGATATGTCTGAGGCGTGATTTTCGTGGCAAAACTTTGAGAGTGTGGAGTAGTTTCGTGATTATTGGCGATACCTTGGAGACAAAAACGGCAGATTAAGTCAGTTGAGTGGCGTTTATTTCGTGATTGTGTAGTGTGATGGATTGGATATACCGTGGATACATCTGCGGCGTGAGTTTGGTGGCAAAACGTTGACAATGTGGAGTAGTTTCGTGATTATTGAAGATACCTTGGAGACAAAAACGGCAGATTCAGTAACTTAAGTGGCGTTTGTTTCGTGATTGTGTGGTGTAGTTTTGTGATGGATTGGATATACCGTGGATACATCTGCGGCGTGAGTTTCGTGGCAAACCTTTGAGAGTGTGGAGCAGTTTCGTGATTATTGGAGATACCTTGGATACAAAAACGGCAGATTCAGTCACTTAAGTAGCGCTTGTGTCGTGATTGTGTGGTGTAGTTCTGTGATGGATTGGACATACCGTGGATACGTCTGCGGCGTGATTTCGTGGCAAACCTTGAAAGTGTGGAGTAGTTTCGTGATTATTGAAGATACCTTGAGACAAAAACGGCAGATTCAGTCACTTAAGTAGCGCTTGTGTCGTGATTGTGTGGTATAGTTTTGTGATAGCTTGGATCTTGTAGATATGTCTGCGGCGTGATTTTCGTGGCAAAACTCTGAGAGTGTGGAGTAGTTTCGTGATTATTGGCGATACCTTGGAGACAAAAACGGCAGATTAAGTGGCGTTTATTTCGTGATTGTGTAGTGTGATGGATTGATATACCGTGGATACATCTGCGGCGTGAGTTTGTGGCAAAACGTTGACAATGTGGAGTAGTTTCGTGATTATTGAAGATACCTTGGAGACAAAAACGGCAGATTCAGTAACTTAAGTGGCGTTTGTTTCGTGATTGTGTGGTGTAGTTTTGTGATGGATTGGATATACCGTGGATACATCTGCGGCGTGAGTTTCGTGGCAAACCTTTGAGAGTGTGGAGCAGTTTCGTGATTATTGGAGATACCTTGGATACAAAAACGGCAGATTCAGTCACTTAAGTAGCGCTTGTGTCGTGATTGTGTGGTGTAGTTTTGTGATGGATTGGACATACCGTGGATACGTCTGCGGCGTGATTTCGTGGCAAACCTTTGAAAGTGTGGAGTAGTTTCGTGATTATTGAAGATACCTTGGAGACAAAAACGGCAGATTAAGTCAGTTGAGTGGCGTTTGTTTCGTGATTGTGTAGTGTGATGGATTGGATATACCGTGGATACATCTGCGGTGTAAGTTTGGTGGCAAAACTTTGACTATGTGGAGTAGTTTCGTGATTATTGAAGATAGCTTGGAGACATAAATGGCAGATTCAGTCACTTAAGTGGCGTTTGTTTCGTGATTGTGTAGTCTAGTTTTGTGATGGATTGGATATACCGTGGATACATCTGCGGCGTGAGTTTCGTGGCAAACCTTTGAGAGTGTGGAGCAGTTTCGTGATTATTGGAGATACCTTGGAGACAAAAACGGCAGATTCAGTCACTTAAGTAGCGCTTGTATCGTGATTGTGTGGTATAGTTTTGTAATAGCTTGGACATCTTGTGGATATGTCTGAGGCGTGATTTTCGTGGCAAAACTTTGAGAGTGTGGAGTAGTTTCGTGATTATTGGAGATACCTTGAAGACAAAAACGGCAGATTAAGTCAGTTATGTGGCGTTTTTTTGTGATGTATAGTCTAGTTTTGGGATGGATTGGATATACCGTGGATGCGTCTGCGGCGTGAGTTTCGTGGCAAACCTTCGAGAGTGTGGAGTGGTTTCGAGATTATTGGAGATACGTGGGAGACAAAAAAGCAGATTCAGTCAGTTGAGTGGCGTTTGTTTCGTGTTTGTGTAGTCTAGTTTTGTGATGGATTGGATATACCGTGGATACATCTGCGGCGTGAGTTTCGTGGCAAACCTTTGAGAGTGTGGAGCAGTTTCGTGATTATTGGAGATACCTTGTAGACAAAAACGGCAGATTCAGTCACTTAAGTAGCGCTTGTGTCGTGATTGTGTGGTGTAGTTTTGTGATGGCTTGGACATACCGTGGATACGTCTGCGGCGTCGGCTCCTGCTTTGGATGGGTCCCGGCGTAGAGGTTCACTTGACGGGCTTGTCATGATCGGCCGTGCTGCTTGAGCAAGGCAACGTCGTCAGCTCCGACGTCGATCCCGTCGTCCATCGTCTGGGTCGATGTGTGCTCATCCATGGCTCGCTTCGCCTCTTTCGCCAGGGCGACGTGCAGCGGCATAGAGACTTTGCCCGTGGGCTTTGCGGTGGCAGCAAGGTCTTTGCGCCTGGAACATTTTGACTTGGAGCATTTTGTGTGGCACTTGTGTGGCTTCTTGACGCAGATTCAATTGCTCCCAGCTGGCCTTTCGCACTGGGCTCCTCCCACAAATTTTTATGGCGGACCAACTGCAGCCGAGAGATCTTGGTCAGGGGACTTTCAGTAGAAAACTCAAATCACATCGTGTTAATGGGCCTGCTGACTGGGCTTAGAGTTTTTAAGTCACGAAATTACACGCCGCTATATGTCGTTGGCGATAGTGCGATGATCATTGCGGAAGCGCAAACCACCGAAAGTAGCACACTTGAAACATATATACTGGAAATGTCGGAGGTTACCGGACACGCTATAGATCCTGCAGTGGTGTAATCACTTGAGAATGTACAACGAGATGGCGGGCGCTCTGGCGAACATTGCGATGCACACAAGGACAATTGTACAGCTACACGTGGAGGGCAATGCCCAACAGCAGCTAATATGGGAGAAAATCCTCCAGTATTTGGAAGGCGATGTCTCACACTGGAAGGATAAGATGGGATACGCGGGGCATGAAGGCGTCGTGGGAGATCACTTGTAGGTAATCTCAGCCAGATTTTAGCAAGGAAGACGGAGTGGGAACAATGGAACGTGGGGAGGGTAGGGGTAGCAAGCTGGTGGACGACACAGGGCGGACACTGGGACTGACACAGAAGTCGTTAGTTAACTAAGTGACATCAATGTACCTCACTGAAAAACGAAACCCTTGAACCAGCGGTCTGGGGTCAACGACTACGATTAATCTTGTCCGGGTGCCAGTTAGTGCTGTTCGGAACACTCACGACGTCGGCGTTCGCTGCATATTTTTTCCGTCTGTGGATCCTGCCGCGACGGTAAATAAGCGATAATCATAAATCGTCTGTATCTCTTCAGTTTAGAACGAGTCGTCAAGAGAAAAACACGTGGTGAAGCCTTGCTACTGTACAGACAATCCTCTTCTTAGTGGTATCCCATGTAGTGATACCCTCTAGTTAGTGCTGTCATACCCCTCTCCCGATGAACGTTGGTATACAAAACCAAGTCAAAACTTCCCCGACCTCTAGATTGTGCTTTGTGATACAAAAACCTTTCATATCATTAACTACAGGTGCTTAACTATTGAATTCGGCCATTCCGTGAAGCACGTCCGAAGAAATTTACCAAGGACAGTTGCTGTTTATGCCCCGCTTTCGGCCTAACTCCTGTCTAAACACTCTGCATCGATCGGAAGCCTTTCACTGACATGGATGGGACGCCCAAAGCATCAGCGTTAGTAAAGAGCTTGGCCATCTACTGCAGTCTCTCATGTAGTTCCTCGGCAGTAAGGTTTGCGGCTGTCACCACCGTATCAGCCATCTCTTGCAGGTCTTCACCTTGCTCGTTACTATACTCAAGGCTGTCCTTCTCAACCTCAGCCGAAATCACAGCCTGAAAATGAGGGCGCGCAAGCGGAACATCTGTTGAGCCCAGCGGGCAAGACCGCTTTGACTGGCAGAGGGATATCCGCTAGGACATAGTGTCCCGGGGCGGGGATGCCAGAGCGCTGGGTTTGAGCGACCCGAGGGACGAAGTAACCCTCGAGCTCCGGTGATGGAGGTACACCTTAGCTGTCCGTGCCAAGTACGCCTTGAAGAAGCCAAGCCGGCACGCTTAGCCCCCGTACGCGGTAGTCCAAGTAGCTTGTAAAGAGAAATAGAGTCGATTAAACTGTTAAGTGTTCCTGCTGTTCCTGCTGTTCCTTGTTGTTCCAAGTCGCTTGTGCTGTTCCTGGCAAAATGAGAAGTCTACCTACTTGCCTGTGAGGCGGCGGACGGTCGCCACGAACCCTTGGGCACGACCTCCCTTCCGCGTCCTCGAAGGCGTGGCCCTCGGCGCGCCACCCGCCCTCACAGATATACACCCCTCCTTTCTTCGCGATCCTTCACGCTTGGCGCCGAGCCACTCACCCCTGCGCCGACGCTCCTTCTTCTCCATGCCTTCCGTCCTCGGTCTTGACAAACCTTCCTTCTCCGAGCCACGCCCTGCTCCCCAGCCGCATGCCATCCACCCTCATCGTCGCCACACCGAGTTGCTCCTCCCGCCAGTCATTAACGGCCGCCAGATGCTCGCTTCCACCGAAGATGGCGCGAGGTTGGCTCTCATGCCACCCAGGCCCCGTTGCTGAAGTGTCTGGTTGGCCCTGTCCAATAGCCAATGAGTGTGCAGTCCCATCCGTTATTTATGGGACACCCTGGAAAATTCCCCTATTACGTCATAGTCCTGATCCGGGACAATAGGTACGGGACACTTTTGAGTCCCGACAAAAATAGGTTAGGAGACCAAGTTTGGACGCACTAAGGCCAGATACGTAAAGTAAAAGGAAAACGCAGTTTGCCCGTGCCGTTCAATTGACCGGATATGGTGTGTAAGGCACCGAGTTTGGTTCGTGAACGACCTGGTTTCGCGAAGGCCACGGTTCCGGGACAGTACGAAATATGTTTATTTTATGTAGGTGTTTGTAGCAAAGCCACCGGATGTGCACTTGCCCAACCTCGATCTGGAGACCATTTTGGCTCCTTTCGCTTTTGCTCGCTCGATTTTGCTATGTCAAACCCCGATGTGTTAGTGATGCACTCTCCCCTATCGATGTATCTTGTCCCTGTTCCGCGGAACAGGGACGTTTATAGTCAAATGAAATGTTGTTCAGGAACCTTTGTAAACATCAAACCAAAACACAAATAGAAGGCCACTTCAACCACCACCTTTGTAAACATCACCAGATGTGTATATGATCATCTCGATAATGCGACAGTGTAGAATTTATCTCAGTTAGTATAGAATTTTACATCATCTTGCACCCCGTCCACATTTTTTTAAGTTAGCAGGAATGCAGCCTGCATCGAAATAAGCTTCGATGTTTTCTGAATGCGTCGATACCCTCCTGGGCCGGAGCCAAGAAAGGCAACGCAACAAAATCGCTACGACAAAAAACAGCAGATTATTAGAGTTACTATCGGAAAACGGTCTAAATATACACCATCTTTCCCTCTTTTTCTACCCGTCAAATTGTCGACTTAATTTTGAAGTGAGCAGGCTTCGCCTGAATGATAATGAAGATCGATGACTTTTGAATGCGTTGGTGCCTCCCGGGTCGCCGACAAGAAAGGCAACACAACGAAATGGCGACGACAATTTTATTTAGCTTGTTAGAGTTCCTATCGGAAAATGGTGTCCCGTATCCGGGATACGGGACCACCGAAATATATTGTTGATACGGGCAAGCTCTCAAAGACAACAATCCTATTGTAAAACGTAGCAGCACGCATTAGGACGCCGTGCTGGAGCACTTCGATATTCCTGGCAGCTCTCTCTTCTAAGTACTGCGCGTAACCTACGCTGATGAGGACAGCGACGCGCACTTAGACTCGAAGTCGTTCGCGTAGTCGTACACGTTCAACACTAGACCACTCGTCGGCACCGTAAGGTCACAGTCAGGCGGATCCAGAGCGACAATCTTCTCAATCATCGTGTGGCAGGCCGTCGACGCACATATGGCCTCGTACTGCGCAGTTGTAGGCAGCGCCGTAGCCGTCAGCATGGAGTAGCCGGAGTCCGACGAACACTGAGAGAACGACGAGTCCGAGAGGATGCTCACGAGTGCCTTGTAGGCAGCGGTCTGCTGAGTGCTGGTGCACGTCGTAGCGGAGGCAGAGCCGACCAGAGCGGCGACAGCAGCGGGTAGTGCGGTGAAGTTCATTTGGAGAGAAGCTGGATCTTGCGTGTGACTGAGTGAATTGCAGAATGACAGAGATGATTGAATACATCGACACGCCTTTGAGAAAGGTTGACCTGAAGGTTGCCCCTCTGGACGCCTCCGTTGGCGGGTGTTCGTATGGATAGGCAACAATCTTGTGAACTTTCTTCAGCGCGCAGCAATGGCGTCGTGGATTCACAGAGTGTCGAAACGAGCGTGCCCTGGCGTCTATCGAAATGTTATCGTGATACGATTTGCACGTGGATTCACAGCGAAGAGAAGGCATCGCAAGAGACACACACAGACGGATACACTCTCATCAGCCTCATTGTTGCAAGCAGCTGTGTACATGTAGCTGCAACTTGCAGTCCACAAGACTTTACCCTGCGCATACGAGATGTGTAAATTACACTGTACAGTAATAGCAAATGCGTGTCATAGATTGTAGCGGGTGCCAAGGCAGAGAAAATACATGCTGGCTACGACACCTACCAACGAAGAGAAAACAAAAAGTATATTCGGTGGAAGTCTTTTACTCTTGTACATGCCAAAACCTAACTCCGCGATGGAATGGCATGATCGATAGCACTTCGTGACGTGACACGGCAAGATGCCATAAATCATCAAAAATGTCGTGAAGCTGCATAACTCGAGTACCATCCATGGACTTCACACAAAGATATAACGAAGCATTCAGGAGAGCTGTACGTTTCATTAACAAACGTTTGCAGATAATATCCACCCTCGTACACGAAAGAGTAAGACTGTCGAATATGTACTTCTTGAGAATCCAACAGACTTGGGTCCGAGGCTTGTTCAGCCCCGTTGGAAGTCCTAGTCGAAACCGTTTAAGCCGACGAAGACGACAGCGACGCACATGTCGACGCGAAGCCGTTCGCGTACGTGTACACGTCCAGTACCAGGCCGCTCGTGGGCACCGTCAGGTCGCAGTCAGGCGGGTTCAGCGAGATGATGGTCTCGATCATCTCCTGGCACGCCGTCGACGCGCACATGAGCTTGTACTGGGCCGTCGTGGGCAGTGCCGTGGCCGTCAGCATCGAGTAGCCCGAGTCGGTCGAGCACTGCGTGAAGGACGAGTCCGAGAGGATGCTGATTAGAGCGACGTAGGCGGCGGTCTGCTGCGTCGTGGTGCACGTGGTAGCGGAGACGGAGCCGACGAGGGCGGCGGCGGTGGCAGCGAGGATGGCGCGGAAGTTCATCTTGGTGGTCGGTGGGGAGTTGGTTGTGATTTGGTAAGGCGAATTGCAGAATGACCAGGACGGCGGGGTGCCGACAACCACCGTGGGCAGTGCTTGCCTTAACGAAGTTACCAGGCAGTCAGCAATAAAGGGACCAAGGACAGGAAATAGCTCTACAGTAAACTGCAAGAGCGGTATCTTTGGTGTTGGTGTTGGTCTGATGCTGCCGCTGATAGCAGCAGTAACAGCCTGTCGCAGCACATCGTGCCGAGCGGATCGCACCCGGCACATCGGAAGCTGGTCTCGCCTGGACTGCCCAAGCAGTCACAAGGATGGTTGGAATATGATCGAAAGAGCTGCTGCGTCTGATCCCTTCGAGTGCACGACTACCAGTATTGCAAAGCTGGCATCGTTTTGGTGTTCGCTTCGCCAGGATATTGTTCGACAGTTTGTTGCTCTTTGATTCTTGCTGTTCGAGTTCAAGCTCCTTGAAGCGACACTCGCACCACTTCATGGGTGGACGATCATTGAATCAAATTATTGATTCGCCGCAGAATCGGAGTCACTCGACAAAGCACTCGCGACAAGCTGTTGCCAACAACAAAGATACCATTTGTTACGGCTTGATCGCGTTTCTAACGACCGGGAGATCCTTACGTTGGCTGCAGTGCTGCCTATAGTCACCAACGCGGGCAAACTACGACTCCGTCCCAACAGTAAACACATCAAACCAAACTATGAAACGTGCACGATTCGTTCGAAGAAACATTCAAAAGTACTGGTTCATTAAGCCTGTCCTCATATCCTAGGGAACAACGCTTTGGGGTAGAAGCATCTCCTGCTTCTGGCTGTGTTGGAAGTAGGCACTCCGCCGTAATCACGAGATGGTAAACCACAGAGTGCGAAAACTTTCTGCCTCAGTCTTGGAGCAACGCCGCTTAAGCAAACGATGCCTAGAGCGAAGCGCACGTGGCCGAGAAGCCGTTGGCGTACGAGTACACGTTCAGCACCAGACCGCTCGTGGGCACGGTGAGCTCGCAGTTGGGCGGGTTCAGGGAAACGATCTTCTTGATCATGGTGTTGCAGGCCGTCGACGCGCACATGAGCTTGTACTGGGCCGTCGTGGGCAGGGCCTTGGCCGTCAGCATCGAGTAGCCGGAGTCCGTCGAGCACTGGTTGAACGACGAGTCCGAGAGAATGCTGACAAGCGCCACGTAGGCAGCAGTCTGCTGCGAGCTGGTGCACGTCGTGGCGGAGGCCGTGCCGGCGAGGGCAGCGACGGCGGCAACGAACAGAGCGCGGAAGTTCATCTTGGTGGTGGGGTGGGGGGAAGGGGGTTGTGGAGGACTGAGCAAATTGCAGAATGAGTTTGAGCTGAGCCGAGCCGCTGCCGCACAGCAGTTCGTGGTGAAGTTGATTAGAAGCTTTGGAGGCTCCGTCGAGGATGACTTTGGCACGGAGATGTGTCTGTCTACGGCGTCGGAGTCGTAGCGCCTCGAAGTTCGAACAGTGAACGGTGCCACTGGCTCAGCGAATCTTTATCGCTGACTTTGACGCTGACGGACTCCGGTGTATCCAAGCGCGGGGCAAGAGCAGGACACGGCATCTGGTCCTGCAACAGAGGAACGGCATCCGTTGACGTGACTCACAAGAGAACGAGCAAAACCGGGTCGTCTCTGATGATGACGATGTTCGTCGCGGACGAGGCGGTCAACGCACGGCACTTAGCATGTTGCGGATGCATACTGGTTCAACCAGTCTGGTTGGCGCTTGCTCGCATAACGAAACGGAAATGCTGCGTCAGAATGTGCATCGCCCCATTGTCCTGCGGAATGCACGACAATTTGTAGTGCCACGAATGCGACGAGCCATTTTCGTTTGTTGAGGACGACGGTGGGTG
>JAAVTI010001520.1:0-57352 GCA_011947335.1 Phytophthora constricta | reverse complement strand
TTAACTAATGATCAACTTCTCATATTTCTGAACATTATACTCAAAGATTTTATCACGAATCAGCTTGATATAAGTCATCATATCAGTAACCAATAACTTCGAATCAGAGTTAACAAAGCATTCGACACCTTTAGTTAAGCTATCTGATACGCTTGCTGATACAGGAATATGTTCATTATAGAATTGAGTCTTGGCTTCATGGTTAAATTCTTGAGGAGCTAATATAGCTTCTAAATCCCAAACAATAAAATGATCAACATAGTGATCGACATCTCTGATGTTGTACTTCCTTAGCATTGATTGAATCATATTTGGATTAGGTTGATACATCTTTGGCTCTTTAGGAAAAGTAGCAATATTTACTCGATCACACTTCATATTTTTATGATTTGCTAAACGTGAACAATTATCGAAAGTCATCGAGCACGTTGAGCAGATATACTTACTCTGTACCTTATCAATGTTTGTGATGTAGAAAGCATGATTGTCATGTGAAAGGATGTTGAGCGTATCATCATATTTACCTACGGTTGGTCTAATACAATTCACTTCAGTAGTTGCGTTGTTAAAATCATAAATATTAATATTTAGATTGAAACACTCTTCAAATTCATCAAATTTAAGAAGGTCAATCGGCTTAAGTTTTGAATAGACCTAATGAGTACTCGATACCCTTAAATCTACAATATTGCTTGAAAGTATCCTTAACAAAAGATTTGATACGATCGGGTCTCTTTGGTTCAGTTGGTTGTGGTAAGCAATATTGAAGAAAACGCATTTGTTGTTTGTCTTTGTAAAATTGATGATATAATTTTTCTTCTTAATGAATTCTGGTACGACAGCATCACTATCACCGAGAACGTGATCGCGATAATCGATATAGATTCTAAAAGCGGTAATCGCTTTGAGCTTTACTCCTGATTTAGGGTAATTAAGTTTGTCAGCAAGCTCTCTTGTTCTGATATCAGAAACGATTTTTCTCGCATCAGCTCGACTATTCACGGCGAATGGCTTGTCATAAACAGCAGTGTTTTCGATGTTAGGATAGAAGTGAAAGTCCTCATCGTTGATAGGATCATGAAGCGTGTAACCGAGAGCAATATTTACTTTGTAAGCTTTCTTCTGACTTAACAAAACGTGCTCAAGCTTTTCGTAAAACTCTCCAGCTGGAATGTATTCATATAGATGAGACTCTCCAAATTTGCTATTGTAGAAACGATATTTAGGATCCTCGTGATAATCGGGAGCTAGCTGCTTGTTTAGCTTATCCATAGTCACATTGTAGTACTTAGCAACCAGTTTTTATTTTTGAATTCACTTACGTTGCTGATGAAAACCATCTTGTTGGTTCGCCCTCGAACCTTTAGACGGTAGCTGGTGCCCCATTTAATAGGTTTAAGTCCTAAACGTTTCAGTCCTTCAAGTTCGTGAGCAAGCATCGTTATATATCGCTGACTAAATTATCTTCTTATATTACTCAAGTTATATTAAGTTGAACTTTATATATTATAATGTTGTATCAAGTTGAACTTTATATATTACTTGATATTATATCAAGTTGAACTTTGTATATTACTAAAGACAAAAAAATATTTTTAATTAATTAGATTTTGATGTTTCTTTTTCAATTTGAGGTGGTAACTCAACTTTAGTTACCGTTTTATAGCTACGTTGTCGCTCGTGAATCTGATCACGATGCAAATCATCGTAAATTTTCTGCTTGGCAAGTCTAGTTTCACGTGTCTTAATATAGTAGCGCTTCTGTGAAGCTTTAATACTTTCTTTCATGGCTTGGTAACGTTCGCTTGAGTATGTCATACTTATTATATCACTTTATATATACTACTTAATATATTTGTTAGGATCATATGAAAATAATTCGAGTCGGTTTATATTCATCGTTGCGTTTAAAAAAATGCTTAACTTAGTTGATGTTTTGATTTATGTAAGCTTGATGCTTCTTTGTCAATTTGTGCTTACCTTGATTGTATCGACTATATACTGAGCCACAGTCGCATTGAATCTTTCTTCTTGGATCGTGTTGAGGTGGTCGATTATTAAGTTTTTCGTCTCCAATTCTAAAAGGATATTCATTAGCATTGATACATTTATAACGATTAATTGCTAACTGGTTGTATTCGTACAAATCGATAGTTTTCTCTATGTCATGCTCGCTAAGTAACTCAATTTTGAAGTTAGAAACTCCTTGCTTCAGGAAAAATACAAATATGGTACAATACGGCTTACCGTCTTTCAACCAACTATTATAATTTGATTTTGTATAGCTCCAGAATTTTGAAATAGACGTCGAACAACCTATATAGTTACATGTCCCATCCTCGTTTGAGATCTTGTAAATGTATCCTTTCATAATTGTTGCTTATCGTATGATATCTTATTATATACTTATAGAAAGTTCGCTTAAGATGGCAACTTTCTAAATTCTGATCTTGATATTTAAATCATTATATAAATGATGTTGTCAGATTTGTATGTAAGATTTTTCGGCGACATTGTTTCTATAATCGTTCCTATGAATATTAGGTGCTTGATGACTTATGAAACATATTCAGGTTAAAAGGAGTGTTCTATTCAATATAAGCTGTTTAGAGGTCTTGTCATTATTTTCACTCCTACATTTAAAATTGGATTAAATCCATGTTTAAACGCTTAAATGTAGGATTGAAAGTGGTAGTCATTTCAGCTCGATTTGACTACTCCCCTGGGAGGCGAACATGTGGAGGAGTGTGGGAATAAAAGGCCGCATTTGTGGGGCGCTTGGCGCGCAAGGAGTACTTTGCGGTCCTTGACTTGGAGCTTGTCGTGTTCGGGCGTCTTGGAACCTGAAACAGTCTCCTTAGTGTCTTGAGTCATGTCAATGACGTCTTCACTTGGGTTACTGGGTGCACCAGAGTCTTTGTGCTCCTGGTCGTCATCTGGGTGACCTCCCCTCCCCGAGCTTGCTTGTCTGGATAAGGTCCCGCCTTGTGACGAATGTCCTTCAGATCTTCGACCGTAATGCGAGTGTCCCAGGTGGTCGGAGGCACCGTCCCTGAGACATAGTGTTGAACCAAGTCCCAGAGATATTGCCAATTTGAGACCACCTCAGGGTGCTCCATGAGAAAATCCATGAAAGCCTAAGTGTCCAATCTTGGCTGATTCACGCGAGATTCCAGGACGAAACGCTGCACCTGGGCATCTTCGAGTTGACGTTCCAGGTCCTTGATCTTGGTCTTCAGTGACAATACCTGTCTCTGATGACCACGAGCAATGGCCCGGAAATCAGTCTTTAGACGATCGCGAGACAGCGCGCGCTCCAACGAGCCTGATCCACTTGCCTGAACCAGTAGTCACATGAAGCGCCACTCGCGCTTGATGTTTTCTTCGACCTGCTGAGCATCCAGAGCAATACGGTCCGCTGATGGATCAGGTGCCGCCTGTACCAGGTGCCGCATGCGACGATACTGGCACAATATGCGACGTAAGAGCGAGGTCATGTTGAACACCTTCTCGGCAAGACGCTCTGGGGGTACTGTTTCAGGAGCGCCGCAAATTCACGTCGCACCTGAGTCGTGGATAATAAATGTTTCACGTCACGACCCAAGGCTTCGACCGGGAGTGTACGGAGGATGTCGTTGCGCACATCTGTCCCCAGGATGGTGACCAAGTCATCGATATCCTCCGCGGTGAAATTATCAAACGTGATCAAAGTATCCACTCCACCATAGCCATCTTGGAAGCAGGCACCCTCACGCAGCGCCGCAGCAGTAGCTGGTACAGCAGCTGCGAAGGTCTTGCCGCCAGGAGTGTATGCTGGAGGATATGGCCAGCGGGGTGAAAATATATCATCCCTCGCGCTGGCCTGGTACTTAAGCCGGTCGCGCACCTGAGACATCAAGTCCGTAGGCAGAGATGCCAGGTCGTGTTCCGTGAGCCACTTCATGCCTGAGAGCAGGGTGTCCTGAGACGTCGTGCTCTGAGGCAGATCTCCTAAGGCATCATTTCCACCTGGAACATCTTGGCCGCCGTTGTCACCGAGATAATCGCCCGGATTGCCGGTTGCAGCCACATCAGCATCAGGCCTGAGGCCCAACTCGCTTACGGGCGCTTTGTCTTCCAATGCGTTGGTAGGCGGACCAGAGTCCGGACCACCCTGAGCGTCGCTGGTAATTCGCTGGCGCCACCCGTCACCGGTGCGTCACCTGATGCAGTCTGCGGTGGGAGGTCTGCGGGAGCGTCGTCCATAGTCGCACGTCCTTGTTCACTTGAATCTGGACTGCCGATGATTTGGGAGATTGAGATATGAGTGCGGCGGAGCTGCGGCACAGCCGTGATTCGGTTGAGTTTGTATACCCACCACCAGATAGCATACGTTTATATTCAATCAGAGTCTGTTTTTCCCTCAAGCGCGCAAGTGGCCTGGATAAGTGTGTCTGACGTTAAGAATACGCAGGACACCCGGGTTAATTGCAAGCAGTAAGAGGCACGCCGGCTAAGGACTAGTCGTCGTTGGGGCTCCGCTCTCTCAAGTCCAAATTACGTGGGGACCAGGGGCGGTGTTCCTGGGGTGAGCCACGTATTTCATATCCTAGTTGGCTCACATTGTCTAGGTAGGTGTGCCATTTCATATTACAGGTTTTGGGCGACTGTCTGTAGTCGTTGCCCAGGATCATTGCGATCGACGGACTGTTGTGCGAAGGGACTGTACCAGGTTGTGACTCAAAAAGTTCCCCTGCTTCAAAGGGGTGGTGCGCGTATTAAATACGTCTGAGCGCCTAGGGACATTTGCCGAGCGCCCTAGGACCGAACGCTCAATTGCGCTTGGCACTTTCTGCCCGTGTCTCTGGGCATTGAACAAACAATAAGAGACTTGCATATCGTTTTATTTGATTTTATATTTGGTTGGTGGTTATTAACCTTCCTGACACAGGTAACCCAGGAAAGGGGTGTCAGCACTAACCTCACTCGTATATTTCTCACCGAACTAACCTGGAACAGGTGGGTGGAAGCCGCGAAGGTAAACGAACCTCAAGGGGATTGACACAAGGAGCACACGCCACCCTGGAACAACTGTTCCTGGGGTACTTCTGAGAGTCAGCGTTTTGCCAGACCAGGCATCGTCCCGCGACTTTGGGTCAGAAGGACACCTGCACTATACAACCTAGGGCGATCAGGTTTCACCGCCTCGCCTCACATGAACTGGGTAGTTCTTCTCCGCAGCCTTAAGCTGGCGAGATTCAGACGCAATCACGCGTTCATGCCCGTCGGCGTCCGCTTGCAGTAAAGCACTACCGATTGCAAATCGGAGGCGTCACAAACGACGCTGAACGGACGACTGGGGTCAGGAGTGCCAAGATTGGCGCCTGCAGAAGGCTTTCCTTAACTTTATCAAAGGCTTCTTGATGCTCGGCATCCCAACGCCACTCCACATACTTCTTAAGGAGATTGGAGAGTGGCCGCGCCACGTCAGCGTAATTCTCGCTATACTTGTGCAAGTAGTTGGCCAGGCCAAGCCACTTACGCAAGTCCTTCTGGTTCTTTGGAACCGGCCAGTCCACGATGGCCTTGACCTTGGCTGGATCAGCCCTAAGGCCGCGCTTCCCAATGAAGCAACCGAGGAAAGGAATTTCCTCGGCGCCGAATAGGCACTTATCCGCATTGGCGTACAACTTGCACTTGCGCATGCACTCGAGCACTGCTCGCAAGTGGTCGATGTGGTTCTCCACATCCGACTTACCGTGCTCCGCACGACTATGGACGAATATATCGTCAAAGTACGTTTGTGCGTACACCCGATGGGGCCGAAAGAGCTGCGTCACGAGACGATTGAACGTCGCTGGCGCGTTCGAAAGCCCTTGGGGCATAACCAGCCACTCCCAGAGCATTCCGCTCGGGGTGCTGACCGCCGTTAGCGGTATATCGCTGGCTCGCATGAGCAATTGGTAGTAACCATCGACGAGGTCAAGGGCACTGTACATGGTGCATCCAACCATGTTGTTCTGAAGAACATCCTTCCTAGGAATTGGCGTCTGTGCCGGGATGGTGGTGGCATTGAGCTTATTAAAGCGTGGACAATGCGCCATTTGCCATTGCGTTTTCTGACACAGAACGTCGGCGTGGAGTGCGGAGACTTGCTCTCGCGCATTAATCCCGCCTCGTGCTTCGCACGGAAGAACGCGTCAATGACGTCACATTGTTCCTTTGTCAAGGGCCTCTGCCGAGTTACGCAGTATTTGGTTCCAGGAACCAGGTCAATTTCGTGACGGACACCTCGATCCGGAGGTAAGCCAGACGGTGGGTCTGTTGACACCACGTCCTGGTACTCCTTTACCAAAGGATAAATTAGCATCACTCGCAAAATGTCTACGAATACAGGCTCTGTTCCGCAAGCTCGACGCAGAAAAATAGTGGGTTTGGGAATCCACTGTTTTTAGATTCCAGCGGATTGAACAATCCGCTATTATCGTTGGAACACCATGGCAATCCGGTGACCGATCACGGTCAAATTTGCTTCATGAGAAATACGCGAGAATGCACTTGTGAAGGACAGCCCATTACTGTACGTATCTGCTAACGCCTTGAGCGCTATGTCAATGCTCGCTCCTTGTTCTGCTGGCGAAGATGTTGGCATCTGCCAGGCCCATGCGAGCTTGCTATTTCATGAAGGGCTTCGTTCACCGACCCTTGTTTTGGGTCTTTTAGAGGGAGTGTTGGTCTATTGCCTCTGCGCTCTACAGCCCGATCATTGCTGTCTTCTCCTTCGCCTTCTCCACCCCTTGATTCCCCGTATCTTCGCTTTCGCTCTCGTCGTCGCTGTTGTTGACTTCATCTTGGCCTCATTCGTCTCCACCATCATCTCCCTGCCCTGTGGATGGTCATGTAAATGCGTGAACGACGTCAGACGAAATACTCGTTTGAAGTTTCTAACGTGCTCCTAGTTGAATGACCTGTTCGAGTGAAGCATGAATTAGACGCACTGTTAACTGGTCGGTCCACTTGAAACCCATGGTAGCCGGAGCTACGCGAAGTGAACATAGCTTTCATCACAAAACTATTGCCTGATCGAATCGACAGAGCGCTGCAAATCCAGTCATTGAAAAGGCTGACTGACAGCAGCAACAACCCTACATTCTCTCTGACAAAAGTAATCGCGAAGCCAAAGAAAGATGGCAACACGGCCGAACAACAATTACCGCGCCAAGGCACGCCGCGAAACAGTGTCGATGGGGCAAGTTACCAGGTGTCACCACCCCTGCCAACATTCGACAATCACCATAGCTGTGCCCGTACCTCAAGGGGCTGTATCGGAGACGGCATGCATATCCCAATTCCACTCTATGTAGGGGTCAAGCGAAATTACATTGATAGGAGCTTAAGCATGACCGTCAGCTCAATCCGATAAGGGATGAAGAGAGCGGTGCCCCCAGTAGGGTCATGCAGTCCGCCCCCACTAATGCAACGTCGAATCACCCAGTAAGCTAGCCACCATGCTCGCGGACAGCGTGGCCACCGACTCCTTGCACAGTCTTGTGTAGGTCTTGAACGGGTCCGACACCCAGTGGTCATGAAACTGCGTCTGTACCCGAGCGGTGCGTGTGGGTTGCACCACCGGCGCGCAGTGAATGAGAGCTGAATTGGCGTGGATCCTTGACTGTTTTGATATCCGCTCGCTTGATAGCGTCTGACACGTCCGCAGTCGTGATGCATGCTATCAAAGAGCGGTCCGGCCCCGAGGACTGGTAGGTCAGATCCTGCTGCGAAGCAACGTCCAGTGCGCACAGACCGTAGTCGGACGCATCCATCTCGACCACAATGTCCGACGGTAGTAGTGTGTTGAAATATTCCAAAGACACTCCGTTTAAATGAGGCGTGTGCAGCACGAGCTGTTGGAACGCAAAATCAAGAGTGATTTATTATCAAGCCGCTCGGAGGTGGATAGTTCAAAGGTACTACTGTGATCCTAGAGTCATCACTTTGATAGCTACATTCAAGCTGATTCCTGCAACACTTCCCCGTCAGCGTCGAGGGGTAGTTTTGCGACTCCGACGGCATCACGTAGTTCGCGAAATCGTGTAGTTCCCAATGCCTTGGTTAAACCATCAGCAAGCATGATTGTTGTAGGGCAATAGATCAGACTTATTAAGCCTGAAGATACGGCGTCACGTATTGCGAAGAAACGGCAATCCACTGTCTTTTGAGCCTCGAAATTTTTGCCTTCATCAACCGCTTGATTGTAGATTTGTTGTCGATCATGGCTGGAATTGCTGTGGAGAACTTCTCTTTCAGTAGTTGTTGCAAAAGTAGTTGCACCCAGTGAGCTTCTTCTACCCCATCGTCAGCAGCAATATATTCAGCGATAGTGGATGACTCCGAAACAATTCGTTGACGCTTCGTTTGCCATGAAACCGGACAACCGAAAACTTGAACAAGCATGCCTAGTGTGGATTTTCGATCCTCCTCATTATTTGCCCAATCTGCATCAGTATACACTTGAACCGGGACTGCCATTTCGCTGCGACGATAAACCAGACCCCAAGCTCTTGTTCCTTCGATGTATCGCAGGATACTTTTCACTGCAACCCAATGCTTTTGTGAAGGGTTTGATGCCTCCGCTGCGATTTGGTTTACAGCGAAAGCAATATTTGGACGTGTTACTCGAGCTAAATAGAGAAGTGCGCCGACTGCTTGTCGATAAACCACTTGGTCTGCAGCTTCCTCTTCTTCGGTACGACTGTATAATATGGTTCCTTTATCGAGCGGGGTCTTTCTTGGTCGGCAGTTCTCCATCTCGAAACGACCTAATACTTCCGAAGCATATTGTGTTTGGTCCAAAGTTGTGATTCCACGAGTAATGTCCATAGTTATTCGAATTCCAAGAAACCAACGCACGTCACCAAGATCTTTGACGTCATACTTAACTTACAAGGCCTGCATTAGGCTTACCATTGAATGTTCGCTTTTGTATCCGATGAGTATATCGTTTACATAAATTAAAACAATCAATTCGTCAGTCGGGTGAGTATAAACACAAGCATCCTCACGAGTAGGAATCAACCCGAAGTCCAAAAGGAATTTGTTTAACTCGACGTTCCACTCCCGCCCTGCCTGTTTAAGGCCATAAAGGGCTTTCTTGAGTCGCCAAACTTTGGCTCGACCCCTATTCGAATCCGCGGGGCTGTCGTACATAAAGCACTTCAGTCAGCCCAGCCTTGACGTACGCAGTAGGAACATCGCCCTGACGTGCGCGCATGCCCTTTGGGTCGCGATTGCAAGGAAAACACGGATTGAGGCTAATTTAGCCACAGGAGCGGACGTTTCGTAGTAGTCCTTCAGAAATTCTTGAGTGAAGCCTTGTGCACATATTCGAGCTTTAAGGCGTTCAGCTTCCCCGTGTGCACTTAGCTTCACGCGGAACACAATTGTTGACCCGAGAATATGAGCGCTGGGTGGGGGATCAACGATGTCAAAAGTGTCATTTGCTCGCAGCGCCTCAATTTCCTCACGGATGGCCTTCTCCCATAAATGCCACTCCTTGGACGCTTTAGCCGCCTTCAAATTTACTGGTTCTTGAATAATTTCTCGCAGCTGCACATGTGCTGCACTCAAAGCAACACTGGTAGGCAGATTTGCAAGACGTCTGGAGCGTCGAGGTTCAGTTGACGATGTGTTGCGAGTCGGTATGGCTAGTTGAGTCGAAGCTGATCTCCTTTGTGAAATCTGTCACATCTGTATCGCTGGTATCACTGAAGTCGTCAGTACTCCCATCTGCATTTTCGCCGACAATTCGAAAAGGGTCATGGTGTGAGTTTGGTTCGGGTTCCGATATAGCAGATCGTGGTGGCTCTAAAAACACGACACTCCGACTGTGTACGACTTCGTGATGTCTTCCTGTAACATATACGAAAAATCCCTTGCGCTGCGGATCACTACCGATGAAGACGCCGCTTCTACCTTTTGGCCGGAACTGAAATTTTGTGGAGCGATCGCGGGGGGTACCATGACGACACAGCGTTGTCCAAACGGTTGAACGAGTTTAAGATCAGGTTTTCTACCCCAAAACTTCTCGAATGGAGTTTGCTTGGAGTCTGAACGCGAAAGGACACGATTCCTCGTATGTACAGCACTTCGAACTGTGTATTCCCACAGGTAGTGGGGTAGTTGAGCCTGAAGCAAAAGTGCTCTAGCAGCATCAGCAATGGTTCGATGTGTCCGTTCAATCACACTATTTTGATGATGAACTTCCGGTTCACTCATTTCCGTTGTTAAACCTTCTGATGCGCACACTTCCCGAAATCCATTGGCCAGAAGCTCACCACCATTGTCCGATCGATAACTTTTGAAGCTATCTTGTTTCTTGAACCGACGATTGATAATGTTCATGTAATTTTGAAAATACTTTGTGGCTTCGTCCTTCGGTTTCAGGAAGTACACGATCGTGTGGCCTTTCCACTTCAGTGCGAAGTAGTAATTGTTGCCATGATAGCTCCGTTGGAAAGGTCCGGCTAGATCTCCATGACATACTTCGTTCTGTGCACTAGCAGGTCGTGATGCTTGTTTTGGTGCAACAGCTCGAGTGATTTTGCTAAGCGCGCATACTTCACAGGGTTCTGACGGAGTGGTTGAACCTACAATTCGCAATCCTTTGACAGTGTTTGACTTGCTCAGCTCGACAATCGATCGGTAGTTCAAGTGCCCGAGGCGCTGATGCCAATCCTCGATGGAGTTTGGACGAAGAGCAGTAGCTGTCATTGCTAATGGCATATTCAGCTTGTAAACCCCTCGATGTACTGTGCCCCGCATGATTGGTTTGTCGTAGATCAGGCACTCCTTATCACTAAATTCGACTTTCATGCCCGCGTCGATGAGTTGCTTGGCCGAGATTAGAGTCTGAGAGAAACCAGGGACAAAGACTACGTTGTCCAACACGGTGCCATTAAGTTCGCTGACAATCATCTTTCCTTTTTCACTGCCACATTTTACTCCACCATCAGCAATTTCAACTGCGTGAGGTTCACATTCATGAAGGTCAAATAATTTTTGTTTCGATCCGGTGATGTGATACGTCGAACCGGAGTCAATGATCGGGGCACCATCGCTAATTCCTGGATCAAATACTTGCGTACTTGAGTGCGATGGTTCCCGCGACCTTCAGTTGAACGAACGTGGTTCTTCACTCGTGAAGTGTTCCTCATCGTTATTGTGGGG
The DNA here is from genome assembly GCA_011947335.1 of Phytophthora constricta. Classification (NCBI taxonomy): domain Eukaryota; phylum Oomycota; class Peronosporomycetes; order Peronosporales; family Peronosporaceae; genus Phytophthora; species Phytophthora constricta. Next base: position 46,147 of record JAAVTI010001520.1, on the reverse strand, counting down.
GAATAGTTTCCTCTACAGTGTGAACCACATTCGCCATTCCACTTCGTTGCAGTGCGACGAATCGATCATGAAAACCAGTCGTGTGCCCTAGCTCATTGCATTTTCCACAGCGCGCGTTGGAAAAGTCTTTCTTTTGAACTTGCTGATTCGTGGATTTCCGCTACCTTGTAGTTTGCGCTTCCCCGTAACTGAGGTCGAGGGCGCATTTGTTTGGCGTGAGCTAGGTGTAACAATGCCTTGGTGTCCGGCAATAGTGCACAATCTCGATATAGCTCGGTCCAATTCTTGGAGTGGACGACTTAAATCTTCTCGAATGACCATGCGTAAATTGTCAGAGTGCTTCAGCCATGCATTTGAAATGAAAGAGCTTAACGCCAGATTGTTGGAATCACATGTCTCCACACCATCAAATGTAGTTGCCGCTGCCATGGCACGAAGCCGAATGGAATATTCACGATACGTCTCTGCATGGTTCTTCCTTTCTGCTGCCACCATTTGACCAATTTGAGATTTCGACAGCTTGCAGCCAAATTCTTTCTTGAGTGCACGGCCAAGACTGTCAAATGAACGGGACCGATTGTCGTACAAGTTGGCTATGTACCACTGGCTGGCTGCACCACTGAGGTGCTGGAAGAGTAGCGCGTTCTTCATGGCGTCAGGTAGTTGGACACGATGAAGGTCTTCCTGCATTCCTAATAAGGCTTCAAATCGCCGAAACCAGCTGGCAAGGCCCGAGTCGATGGCACCTGGTTGAGCAGAGCCATTGAGTGTTTCGATCTTAAAGGTCTTGAGGACTCGGTCAAAACGGGGCTCAGCGTCAAGTCGTCGACGGGAGTTAGTGTCATCGTCATGCATCGTAGCGGGCGAGAAGGTTAGTCGCGTAGGCAAACTTGCTCCTCCCTGATTCGCGTTACTGGTACTTGTGTCGCCTCGGTTTGCATCCACGTTTGGCCCGGAGGAGGGGTGACCCCCTGGGCTAAAGCGAGATGGAGAATCGTCTTCCATTCTATTTTGTGTTTTGGTCAGCGGGTAGAGATTGCGGCTGTTAACCTGTTGGAACGCAAAATCAAAAGTGATTTATTATTAAGCCGCTCGGAGGCGGATAGTTCAAAGGTCACCCTCTCGCGCTCTCAGCGCCTCAGCATACTGCTGACTTCCTTCTACGGTGGAGCGCCTGGCGTAGTTGCCAGACGCTTCTGGGTCTATCAAGACGACCCACGGCTTCTCAAAGCCCTTCACGTCCACGTGTACGACCAGCAAGCCCGGCTTGCATATCCGTTCCGTGTTATAGAGCACGGCTCTCTTCGGGGCGGAGCCCTGTTGTCCGTCACCTTCACAAGGCACAACAGAACCCAGTTCTTCCCCAGTAGGCCGCCCCGCGCCTACTGGAATTTGTCGTTTCCTGCGACAAACCATTGGTATGGCCCGAAGCCGGGTTGGGACCCGAACGACCGGAGCGCTGTCTGCGCAGGGGCCAAGTCGGCCTTAGGTGGCGGGCACTCCCGCACACATAGCATCGACGGATGCCTGCCTGCTGTTCGACAGCCCGGACCTCTGCTTCTTCATCCTCAGCATAGCTGAGATCGATGGGCTCGGCACCTCGCGGCCCGCCCGAGCTGGCGCTCGCTCCAACCCGTAACAACTTAAAGTTGTGTTCGGCATTTAATGCCACAGTAACAGCATCTTCAAAAGAGCGCGGGTTGGTGCGGAAAACTTCCGTACGGGCGACGCCGGCCCGAAGTCCTTCCATAAAGATAGTTACGGACACCACCTCCGATAGAGGTTCGGCGACCATACCCGCCATGAGCGTACGCAGCTCCTGGACATAGTCCACCAGTTCCTTCTTGCCTTGGCGGCTTGCGAGGAAGCGTGAGCGTACGCGATAGGCCTGATTAGGCGGTGAGAACATCTGCGCTAGCTGGGCTTTCAGCTCTTCCCATGTAGGGAAGGCAGCGTCAACGGACGCTCCGCACGTGAGTGCCCACTCCCGGGCTCGCCCGCTAAGCTTGGAGACAGCGAACGCAACGCGTTGCTGCTCGGCTTGGAAGATGGCGGAACCCATAGCCATCTCGACCTCTCGGGTCCACAGCTGAAGGTTCTCACCTTCCTTGCCGGAAAAGGCATTAACGCTCAATACGAGCGGGTTGGGTCTTGATATCACCTGAGGCGCCGCAGCGCTGACTCGCTGCTGAATGTGCTCCATAAGAGCATTCTCATACGTAGAGAACGCCTCGAGGCGGGCGAGAACTGCGTCCGAACCTTGGGACGCCAGGTGCGCCATGCCCTCAGGGCCTAGCAGGGACATTAGCTTTTAAGCGTGTCCTGCTGGCTTGGGGACAAGTGCGTGAACGCCGGATGCTCCATTCTCACAGAAATTCAGTCTACGACTCAGGAGTCGGATTGACTACAAGTGCTACCAGGTGTAAATGTATGAGTCTAACTATAGCCATAGTTAACTCCAGTGAAAGGTGAATGAGTGGCTGTGAGGCCAATGGGTACCAGATACCAGTCGGATGGCTATCCGATCGAGGTTGCCCGTGGTGTGTACCACACGCGAAGAAACCTTCGTGTAACCCCGTTACATACCACAGGGGCTTAAGAATGCCCCTGCGACGTTCAATAGATGCGTAACGCATCTATTACGGTCGGTGCGGACTTCGCACCGTCGTACTTCGACGACGTGTTCGTCCACAGTCGGGCTGTGGGCGAGAAGTCAGACATCGAGATGCACCAGGAGCATCTCCGACAACTGCTTGCGCTGATGCGCAAGCACAAGTCATATGCAAATTAAAAATAATGCATATCGGAGCGTCCAAGATTCCAGTTCTCAGATGCCTTGTCGGCAAGGACGGTGTCCGCCCTGATCCCGAAAAGATCAGGGTGATCAACGAGTGGTCTGCACCCTTGAATGCAAAAAAACTACGGCAGTTCCTTGGGTTGGCTACGTACTTGTGCAAGTACATAAACGGTTACGCTGGGCGTATTCGACCACTGTCGCGCCTCCTGAAGAAGGACGTGGAGTGGAGATGGTCTGCTGAATGTCAGCAGGCCTTCGACTCGATTCGAGCAGGGCCTGACCGAGGCGCTGATCTTGGCCGTCGTCGACAAAGATCGTCCGTGCCACGTTGCGTGTGACGCATTTGACTTTGCGATCGGATGTGATCTGATGCAGTACGATCACGAAGGATGTGATCGTGTGGTCTGCTATCAGTCTCGCCAGCTTAAGCAAGATAAGCGCAACTATCCATGACAAGGAACTCCTTGCCATGAAATATGCGTTTGTCAAGTTCCGTGCCTATCCCTTGGAGATAGACCCTTCGTGAACTACTCAAATCACGCCTCTTTATGGACGGCCGTAAAGTCACCACATCTCTCTCAAAGAATGGCACGGTGGTTGTCATTCTTCCCTGAACCCCAGGCAGAGTACAAACCTGGAAGGTTGAATGTGGTGGCCGACGCGGTAGTGTGTCGGCCAGATTACAACTACAAGGTAGTTAAAGTCAATGACATTGGCATTGAACGAAGCAGTGTACCCACATCTTCGCTGCTCGACGATGTGCGTGACGGGCATTCTATTGACGCAGACGTCAAGCGATTGCTGGCCTATGTGGAGGCACCTTCCGACAGCGTCGACGCCGCTGCTACAAATGTACGTGTCCACGCCCCATGCGGACACTCAAGATGAAGGGCGCATGGTACAAGGGACAATAGCGGACACAGACACATTGGTCGAAATGACCAATCTCGATGCGAAAAACTTTGTGCAAAATCAACAGGCCGTCATGCGGTTTGTTCGTGATGCTATTGCATCTCCTGTCGATTGACAGAAGATGAACGCTAACGAGAAGTCAAGGAACAACATCAGTGAGTTCAAAACGAATGGATTAGTCTTACTGTCTACGCAAAACCTGGCTAGATGTGCAATCTCGGACTTTGGAACAAGTAAACGCTTCGTCAGCCCCTTTCGTGTCTTGCTCGGCCAAGGCACAACCTACACGCTGGATATACCAACCAGCATGAGACAGCACCCGACGTTTTATGTCGGGCGACTGAAGGCGTATCATAGCATGATACACCCGCGCGCTCAGCCAACATGAGCACGAAGAAGCGTGACGGTCGAGCTAGAGTTCATCGCCCTCGTCGCGCTCGCGCGCGGAGCACGAGCGACACATGCGACCGCTCACAGCGAGCTTCGCAAACTTTTTCTCGACGTCCTCGACTCGAGACAGCGCGTCACCCGCTGTCTCGCGAGAAACAGCCACTCGTGACGAGAGGTTCGAGATCAACTGACTCTGCTCAGCGATCGTCGCGCGTAGCCAGCTTGATAGTGTTGCATACCCGTGCTGTTCATTTGCATGAGCCTGCTGAACTGCCTTGTGCTGAGCAACGCGCGGTAAACGGTAGACGGACGATTTTCAATGTTCACGCCGCTAACTTGTTGGAGCAACCGAATCACCCGCTTTTCGGCGCTATCCAACCCATCAACAAACGCCGCCTGGGATCCCTATAGCTCTGTTAACTGTCTCGCGAGCGACACAAGTTTGCTTCCACATGTTGCTAAATGGGTGAGAAGCACATCACTCACAAACCCACTCTCTGGCGGAATAGCACTGCTTTTTCAGTTTTAGTCTAGGGTCGGTAGGATAGGCAAACAATCCAAGGACATGCTTCATCAGTGCACGACCATTTTCTCTTACTGCCACCACCCTCATTTTGATAAATTGACTTCTTAAAGTTGAATACGTAGACCTTTAAAAAGCATGACCAGGCCTTTAGTGTTGGGAAGCTGTCATTGATATTGATGCTGTCACGCCCGTGAATCTGACGTAATTTGAGTAGGTCGGAGCTCATCCTTCTTTGCTGTGTGAGTGTTTTTGGCCGATACATGTGATATTTAAACTCGAAAAGGGGTTTTAGGCCTTGCAGTGTATGAAAATAGACCAGACCAATTTTACGCCATGATGCAAACACGGTATCTCCAGAAAAAGTTTGATGTTTTTTTTTTTTAAACACGGTCTCTGCTGAAAAACTCCTCGTGCAACTAGCAAAACGCTAAATCGCTACATACAAAAACCGTTGCTCGTTACTCTTGCTACGTATACATTAAAAAATGCATCTCAGACGAGCTCTTTTCACAATGTCAAATTAGCATCGTGAAAGCTGGTGTTTAGGTGCTTAGACAAGAAATGTTGTAGCGAATTAAGCATAGTTTGCTACATATTGTTAATTCAAGGATGGTTAAATGTAAAAAATTGCTACACCTTTGATTAATTCGCGGGTACAAAGTTCATGCTTGACTACATAGAAGTCAATAGAGTAGTCAGGCTCGCGTTAAAGCGTTGAGCATACTGAAGTCCAGTCACCTTTCCTTTTTTCTTTTTTCGCCGGAAAACAATTCGCCCAACCTGGTAGTTGTATGCTTCAAAAACGACGCAAGAAGCAAACACATTTAGGTGTCCAAACAGTTGTGTGGTAAATAAAATACTTGCGACCAGTCTCCAAGTTCTCTCTTCGACCTCGTCGCTCTCCGCACGCGTCGGCCATGCAGCTCGCGTGTCTCGCATGCGAGCGCGTCGTGCGCGTCGCGTTGCCCTCTCCCGCTCCCTTGCGGCCGTCGCCAGCTCAAGCGGCTCTTTGCCGTCTTCCCACCCCATTAAACCCGATCGCTCCGCCCAACCGCCCAACGCCAGCGACGCGGTCCGCTGCGCCGTCTGCAGCGGCCTCTACCACACGCCGTGCGTGCAGCGCACGGGACTCGCCACTGGGCTGCGTTTTGTATGCGGAAAGTGCCGACCAAAGAGTGAAGACGCAGCATTTAAGAGCAGAAGAAGGAGGAGGAAGAACACGCCGCTATTGGTGCCGGAGCAGGCGCTGCCATACCTGAAGGAGCAAGAGACAGAGGAGAAGGAGGCACTGGACAGTGAACACCAGCAGTGGAGGGTGTTTTCGACCACATTGGAGGTCTGTACGACGTGCAGACAGGTCGAAATTGCAGTCGAGGAGAAGGAGAACTGTGGCAGGTGTAAGAAGACCAGACTGCACTTGAAGTGCGTGCAGCATAAAGAGACGACGGGAAGGAAGCGTAGACGGTCGCCGTCGGCGGATGCGTCGAATTGGTGTGCGACGTGTTTGCTGGAGACAGGAAGAAGTGGACAGGAGGTTGTTGTGGAGCAGCATGTAGGTGGTTCGATCGAGACGAGGACGATCGCGCTGCTGGTTCAGGATGAAGATGTGCGGTCTGATGGCCACGTGCAATGGCGGAACAAATGTAGCATTTGCAAGGGACTTTTTGTCTGGAGGAGTTTTGTGATCCGCAGGAAACGGATGCTAGGCTGGGGGATGTTCTTGCGAAGGCACCACTTGCTGGAGATGATGACTTGGCGTGGTGTTGTGGGCGTTGTGCAGGCGCGCGCACTTCAAACGCAAACGAACTAGTCACCGTGCTGATTTGCGATGGATGTGATGGCGAATTTGATATGGCGCTGCTCGACCCGCCTCTCACAGAGGCTCCTGACGGCGACTGGTTCTGCCATGCATGTAGTACTAAAAGAGCTTCACCGATCGCGGCGATACCGGCGGAAGTGGTGACAGTGTTGATCTGCGACGGATGTGATGGTGAATTTGAGATGGCTAGTATAGTCCCGCCACTTTCACATATTCCCGAGGGCGACTGGTTTTGCAATAATTGCGTTGCTGCAGCATCAACAGTCTCAAGTGCTCCAAAGAAAAGTGATGACGCTAGTGGCCCAAGGAATCGTGACAAGACTGCACAAATTACGCCCCGTGCTGCGGATGGTTCGATTTTGGTACCTGTTACGTTATTGATTTGTGACGCATGTGAAGGCGAGTTTGACATGGCTGCGCTGGACCCGCCGCTCGCAGAGGTGCCAACTGGCGACTGGTTCTGTCCGTCTTGCATTGCTGTGCAAAACCCCAAGAAGCCAGGCAAGCGCCGTCTTCAGAACAAGATCAGTATGCCGAAGACACATAACAAATACAAAAAGCAAGAAGCGGTTGTTAATGCGATTCCAACGCAACCGACACCACTCGCCGGTGCTGGCATCCAGGAAGTGGTGGTGACCGTTTTGATTTGTGACGGTTGTGACCGCGAGTTTGATCCAATGGCGTTGAATCCTCCAGTAATGAAGATTCCTGAAGGAGATTGGTTTTGTCCTACCTGTAGTGCTGCAAAAGCGGCAGCTATCGCGAAGCATCCGTCAGATATTGTGCAGACTTGCGCAGGCTGTGACATTAAGTTCCAGACAGGCGGAAGCGCCGCAGACCGTTTGCATCGTCAAAGTGAAGCCGTTGACGGTGTGATGTTGTGTGAGGCTTGCCGTAATGTGCAAGTTGGATACACGCGTAGACGATCGATACCCACGGTGAATTCTACCCCTATGGTCAATAGTGCGGCGCCAGCGGTGTAAGCCGAAAACGAAATCGATTAAGTGAGGCAGACGAAACCCCAAAACAGGCAAAAAGTTAAAGACGAGCACTAGCACCCTTCCACCAGCTGCTAGCAGCTCTGCAGTGACCGAATCCTCGGGTTCTCAGCATGTTTCGCATAGTGTATCTGTCGACGACAACACATTTCCGCGGATGCTTGTGCCGAACCCAATGACTATCGTGGCACCATCAGGTGCTCTTCGCAGCGAGTTTGACGGAGTCAAGACCAGCAGTGGTTGGAATTTTGCAAATCCAACCGTAGTTGTTGCAGATCCAGGTGATGTTGTTGCTACCCGTAATATCGCTGGTGAGGAAGATGAGGACGATGTCATCTATATCATTTGTGACATCTGCTTTAGCGAGTTCAAGATGGCGAACGTGATCGGCACGGGTGATGCTAGCGCCATTCCTGCTCGGCCGTGGTACTGCACTTCGTGCCTGCGAGCCCTCAAGCGAAATCGAAAGAGAAGGAAGCGTTTTTCGCAACAAATGGTTGCGGAGATGCAAGCCTACGGCCGTCTTTTGCGTCCTACCGCTGCGAGAATTGTTGACCTGGATGCTGCTGCCAGTCTGGGAAGCCGCCAAATTCGCGCGATGGACAACGCAAACTGTACGAGCTTGTTGGCAAAAGCGTGGGCATATTTTTGCAATGGGATAAGGAGTGGGTTATGGGACGTGTTACGAATTTCCAGGCTACTCACCCTGCGATGCTCCACACCGTGCGCTTTGATGATGGTGTTGTGGCGTCGTTGCCGCTGTACGCATTCCCATTAGTCATAGGGACACGAACAATGTTATACGTGAAAGTACCAGCGCTGCAAAACCGGTGGTGGCCCGCACAGGTTTTGCGCCTCAATACGCTAGCGCGGAACCTGCTATTGCCGACTCATGATGAAAAAGTTTCAGCATTTAACAATTTTCGCCTCGTGCGCATATTTGCGAACAATGGCGAGCATGTTGAGACCACTCAGTATGTATCGTGTTGGGTACCCAAGTATCTATGCCGAAGTATGAAGCGCTTCGCTCCACCCTCTCCTGAAGAACTGGCCTCCACGGAAGCGATGGAGACTTCAAGCGGTGCATTTGCGAAGTCGGTGGGTCGCGCAAGTGATGAGACGGAAGCCGAGACAAATTGCTTAGATCGTGTATTCCAGCAATTACTGGCCATTTTTCGGCGAATAATGCTGCAGATCTCCGACGTTGAATATATGCAAGGAGGGAAGCCAACAAATGGAAAACCCTCTGATGCTAGTAAGCGATGCACTCAAGTCGCCGAAGCCTTAGTGGGTAAAGCCATCGTCGTGACAGCGGTGGGAAAATGCGATCTGTCGCCTGGGGTCTTTGCGGTAACCTCCTTCGACGAAGACTCAAGAATGCATGCAATCCTTCCCCGTGCCAACGCTGAAAGTGATGCTGGAAAATCGGTCGATCTACTTCGAGGAAGCGATGCTATCGTCTATCATCTTGAAGACCCCGTTGCGTTTAGTGAGCTGGCAATTATGCTGGAGCTCAGTGGATCCGGCTCACGTGGAAATATTTGTGGAGAGTTCCATTCCAAAGAGCTTCTGGAAAAAGCTATCACCCGAGAAACTGGCGCAGGTAGCACTAAAGCAACCACGGCGTCATCGACTACTGGCATGGATAATACGGCGGACCAATGCAGCTACTGCATGCTCGGACCAGAAGAGTCGCAGAAGGTCACTGGTGATGCCAGTGATGCTGCAGACAGTGGAGATCTAGAGGAGGATCTGGTATTGTGTGCAAAGTGCGATCGGCGCTTCCATGCAACTTGCTGTGACCCCCGCATGCACCGATCTCGCTGGTGAATCCAGAAAATGGCGAGGTGCTAGTGTCTGATCTCAAGATCCCGTTTGTGTGCAGTGATTGCACATCGTGCGCAGGTTGTCAGCGACAGAATAACGAGCAAACACTGACTAATGCCAACGGCCATCAAGATAACGCCGACCAATCTACGAAAAACAGCAATGACGGGCTAAAGACGCGTGAAAACTCCCAGCGGTGGTCACAGTGGCGACTTCCACTACAGGCAGCTGCACTCTGCGCGCAGTGCATCCCCTTCTACAAGACGAATCGCTTCTGTGCTGTTTGCAATCTGGTACTAGACGACGAGCAACTGGCAACGAGCATTGATCTTCTCACATGCACCACTTGTCATCACTGGGTGCACGCCGAGTGCGAGCCGGATCCACATCCAGCTTTTCACGCGTTCAGTAGTAACACTGAGTTCGTGCTAGATGTCAATGTGGACGTACCGGGTATCCAGTCTAGCGTCTCTATACTAGGTGACGCAGTGACTTTATCAATTGGTGAGCGTAACTGCGAGTCAATCACTAGCCTGAAGACTGCAGTAGTCAGCCGCAATCCATCCGAAGACCGTGAAACATTATCTAACCTAAAAGGTGCTATGAGTCGGGACGAAGGGCTCAACAAACCTGTCAAGATGGCCGAGGAGGATTTCGCGCATTCCTTGCAGTTTTCAGCCACGTATGATCCGAAAATGCTTCACAATTATGAGTGCTTAACATGCCGCAAAGTGCGCATGCTTCACGTGCTGCACCGTCTTGGACGCGAAGACAAGCTGGATTTGTTTAAAGAGCCTGTGACTGAGGCTATCGCACCCACGTACTTCGACGTGATCAAGTCACCGATGGATTTAAGCACGATGCGACACAAAATTCTTGACGGCAAGTACACGCGTGTCAACTTCAGGGCGTTTCGTGACGATTTTGAGCTTATGTGCTTAAACGCGGTCACGTTCAACTCAAAAGAGCGCGACTTTCTCGTCTGGCGTGAGGCTTGGCGGTTCTATGGCCAAGGACAACGAATTTTTAGACAGACGGCGCCCAAGGCGCGCATGAAACAGCGGGGAGGACGTCACTACGATGCGCTCCTGGTCGCGGCCAAACGACAGTTGCCAAACAACTCGGCTCTTGTTGGCGGTACTAAGAAGCAATCTAATGGCGACTCGCTCGGTGACGATGATGACAACGGTGCTGCTGATGATGACATGGATGATGACGAGGATGGCGACACTGGATCAGATGCTGGCTCTGACGCACATACTACCGGGCACCACGATACCTCGGGTACGATGGGGTCAGCTAGTGCCTTAACGTCAGAAGCTGCATCGGCCGACAGTGATAGTAATGACAACTTGCCAGATGCTACAGGACCAAAGCAAAGCGATGAGCCAACAAACCAAGACTCGGCGACGGCTAAATCAGTTGCTGATGTGTCAAAGACAACGGGACTTATAGCCGTGGAGGAGCGCCACATACTTACAAGCGACCCTATCGTTCTTCAGACGGAACTCCGTACTGACAAGCCCAGCTCGTGCCTACCACTCTTCCAGATCTTACAGACGCGAACGTCGGCTCATAGTTACTGTTGGTTGGATATGTGTGCGGTGTGCGGCAGCGCTGGACTGCCAGATAACTTCATCTTTTGCGTGGATTGTGGCGAGGGGTTCCATTTATTCTGCGTTCCTGGAATGGGCGACGTTCAACTGGACGATAATGACCTGCTCCGGGCGTACTGGCGATGCCCGAACTGCAAGATGTGTGAAATATGCGGCCAACCAGGCAGCATCTGTGGAACTGCTAGTAAACCTAGCAGCGTGCCAGCCACTGCTGGGAATGTGGAAGGTGTCAGCTCAGTTGAACAAAGAGTGGGACAACAGCAACTGCACTCCCCGGAAGTGAGCCGCTTTTGGTATGCGCGCACTGTGATCGTAGCTACCATGGCTCTTGTTTGTTGCCGGTTATTAATCTGACAGCATACACCAAAAGCAAGAAAGGGAGTACATCGCCTCCGGCCATCTACTGTTGGAGCTGTGTGACATGTACAAACTGCACAAGTAAGGGTAGTCAGTGTTCACACTCAGAAAACGCAGGGAAAGATCAACTCGCAACGTTGGAACGCACATATAGCTACGTCCAAGACATGTGCTTACGTTGCCATGAGCGCACGGAGCGTGAAACGAAAGAAGTTATGGACCGGACCAGAGCTTTGACGCATGTATGGACCGCTGCTTCACGCAAAAAGAAGGCAGATGCTGAAAAGTGTCCACTTTGCGAGCGCAAATGGGATGCAGATAACGAGGAACTGATGCAATGTGATTCCTGCGAGCGATGGGTGCATCCACCATGCGATGGATTACTGAAGACAGAGCCTAAGCGCTACCAAAAATTGGCGAACGACCCAAATGCAGTGTACGTGTGTGCAGCCTGTCGCCCGAATGAGCGCAACCATCTCACATCCACGATGCCCGACGGAGAAGGCTGGCGCTGCCAGATATTAATCGCCAATATTCAGCTAAAGCGCTCGCAATGCGAATCTAGCTGGAAGGAGGCGCGAGCACAGATGCAGCAAGTTGAACACTGGAAGCGCTTAGCTGATCACACACCTGTGTACCTGTATGTCCTACGCTTGGGTGAGGAATGTCTGCGTAATTTTGCGTATCGCAGCCTCAATTTCCAGGGAGATTGGTCCCGCTTTACGAAACAGCAAGAACTTGATGGCAGTGGATTGTTTGTACCTGAGTGGCTAATGCGCAAGGCGAGTCGTTATATGCGCTTCAAGCGGTACATGCGTGGACCCCGAGCGGCGGCGCGGCGTCGTGAACGCAAGACCCACAGCTTTTACTCGAAGCAAGGTGTCGGTCTAAACACGCGCAAAGACGCAAGTACTATTTGCCCGATTGTGTCTGAGGCCGCAAGCTGCGCTGCATTGCTGGCCTGTGTGCATTTACTATACGGGTGGCGCCCACTGCCCGAAGTAGTGCTACATTTGCTGTCGAGCGACGAGGGCAGAGTCACAGGAGCAAATGCTGGAGAGCGTCAGAAACTCGAAGAACCGCTATTAAAGCGCTTGCGAACGGGTGAAAGTAGCGATGGAGAATCATCGAAGCCACGCTTGAAACTTGAAGAAGAAATCGCAGCAATCAAAGAACAATACGATCGGCGCGTAGCCAAGAGACATCTAGTGCGCGAGCCAGAATCAGATCTAACGCTCTTTGGATTTGGTGAACTCACTAAGGTGGCCAATAATGCGTCCAAGTCGACTGAAAAAGAAGAGGATACAGTTTCGTCTAAAGTTTCAAAGTCAGCACGGGCGACTCCCTCTGCTGCTGATACATTTGCAAGCAATGAGGTAGGCAATGATGGCCAGCGTCTGTCTACGCCGATAACTCCATCACAGCACTCATCTCGCCGAAGGTCCATTATCCACATGACAACAGCATCTCCTCTACAAGGGTGGCCAAAGAAGATGGCACAGGCATGTGAGGACGAAGACGATGCAGTGGAAGTCAATGCTGACGAGTCTGCTGCGTCATTGACGACTGCGGCCTTTGAAGACACCCGATTCTGCGCCTTGTGTTTTATGATTGGCGACAACACAGCATGCGGGCGGCTGCTGTACACAGAATTGGAGACGTGGGTACACGTAAATTGTGCGCTTTGGTCGATGGAGGTATTTGAGGATGTTTCGGGTGTGTTACACAAGTGCCAAAAGGCGAAGCACCGCAGTCGTCTCATTCGATGTGATGCATGCGGACTTATGGGAGCAACAATTGGGTGCTCTATTCTGCGCTGCACGACGCACTACCACTTCCCTTGTGCTATCGATGCTGGTGTTGCGTTCTTACCTAATGGCGAAACTTGCTGCCCGGTGGCGTCACATTTGGATGCCATGGCACGAAGACTGCAAGTTAAGGGTGCATTTCCGAAGGCATTTTCTGCCAATTCTGCTATCGTTCAGATTGCAGTGCCTAAGGATGAAACAGATCGCAAGGAGGTACGCGCTGGCGGGGAGAATACGCACGTGATAACTGAAGAGGTTAAGGCATCAACTGCGACTGCTGACAAACTTGACGAGGCTGCAAGCGGATCGACAGAGGAGGATGACAGAAACAGAAAAACGTTATGGACAGCATTGCTAGTGTGACGCAAAATGCTGATCAGTCCACAGTGGGTTCCGCCACCCAAGACGGCACAACCGTAACAGAGGATGAAGCTGTGAAAATTGAAGAAGACGCTGTGAAAAGCACCATCCAACAAGAGCTTCAATCGAGGATACCTCAATAGCGACCAAAATTACCCCTGAAGTTCGGTCAGAGAATGTGCTGCCGGTGATCAATCCACGGCCTGAACCCCGTAGAAGTCTATTCAGCGACCCACCGCTTTTGGTGGTCGACTCGCGAAAGAAGCGACAGGAAGCTAAGCGCAGCATGAAGCCAAAGCTATGCTATCGTGTTGGTGCCCTGACAGTGCATTCTCTTGGACACGTATTTGTTGGCAACGCGAGTTTTCACACTCGAAAAGCTATCTACCCTTTGGGCTTCCGTAGCACGCGTATTTTCTGGAGTACTCGTCGTTTGGCCAAGCGCTGTCTGTATGAATGTGTGATTTCCAGCACCGAGATTGAGGAACGACGAGCTCGCCATCAACAGAAGGTGGAAAATGGCGAAGCAACCACCGAGGACATCGATGAGAGCGACTGGGCTCTGCGACGTCGACGACCGCGAGCAGTGTTCAAGATCATACCTTCCGATGACCAAGAGCGGCCGATTGTAGCATCCTCACCAGAGGACGCACTTATTGAGTTACGTAGCCGCGTTGTGGCACTCTACGAGGAAAAACGAGGCTTCTCTGCAAGCCCCCGAGGTGGTGACCAAGGCAAGGGTTCAGCTTTAGTGGAGACAGAACGGAACCCATTCTTAAAGCGCAGCTCCTGGTTTTCCTTCGCGCTGAGTGGCGATTACTTTTTCGGGGTTGGACTACCCGAAATCACACGACACATTGAGGGGCTGCCATTTGCAGCTACTACCGCAGTGAGTCGTCGCGCTATCGTGAGAAAGCTTCAACATCAACAACAAAGGCAGGGACAAAGTCCACTGGCAGGTTCAAGCGCTACGGCTTGGGCGTCTGGATCGCGAAAGCGGAGCCACGAAGCTATAGATCAGAGTACGGCAGCTTTAGTGGCCTCTGAACTTCCTGACGTTGGGGAAGAAGAGGCATACGAGTTCACGCAAGTGCTGCCGTCTGCCGAAGAGTTTCAAGCGGCACAACGGGTAATGGAGCAGGTGGTAAGAGCTGAGCAACGTTCACGTCAGTCATCTGGCTGCGCTCGGACTGATGGATTCGAGGGAAACCGCCTGTTTGGTGCGCCAAAGAGACTTAAAGCGATGCCGCGGCGCCACGCCCTCAATAAGGAGTCGACTAACGAACCTGTTGCGGGTACTGCAAGTGGAGGCGGCAGCAACGGTGCTGGAGGAGTTGCTATGGACCTGGAGCACCTGCCAATTACTATGCAGTATCGCGAGCTCCGCCGCAGGCCGTTTGATGAGCGCTTGCTGGTTCGCAAGTCTTCTATCCATGGTTTCGGTCTCTTTTGAAAGAACCCATGAGCGAGGGACAAATGATTGTAGAATACCAAGGTCAAATGATCGGTCAAAGAGTTGCAGATGAGCGGGAGCGGCGCTACGAGGAGCAAGGCATCGGCAGCTGCTACATGTTCCGGCTGGATGAGAATACCATCATCGATGCTACCCGGTGCGGCAACTTGGCACGCTTCATCAACCACTCTTGCGACCCGAAGGCCTTCGCACGCGTGGTGTCGGTGGAGGGTGGCGAAAGAAGATAGTGATCTTTGCTAAGCGTGCCATTACCGTTGGAGACGAAGTCACGTACGATTACAAGTTCCCGATCGAAGACGAAGCCATCCGTTGCGATTGCAATGCACCCAACTGTATCGGCCGCATGAACTAGTGCTCTTACTACTGTGGTATCAATGTTACTAGCTCAGTCGTTATTGTGCATTTCGGCCAAGTTTGACGATTATGGGCTATTAGCCCAATCGCTCAATACAAACTCTAGTCAATTGGCAATCGCCGGATATCATAGAAAGTGCATGATCCTGCTGGAAGACCCAGTCCACATCGTACTTAAACGAATATATATGCCTTTGTATGCCGTGGGCGATTGCCTGGCGATTCAACCAATCGCCCAATGCAATTTTGAGTAGAACCTGCAATAACCAATTCATGTATGACTTCCGACTTCTGATTCGTTAGAATGAGTTTAACTCAGCAAACGGATGGGAACACACACCATTAATACCAGGTGCAGACATATTCACCGAACACACGCAACATCACATTTTTTTGCAACACCAGGAAACATGTATTTTCTCGTTAAAAGAGCACACCGAGGGCAACAAAGTAGATCTTCGTCAATTTCACAGAGGATCAAGTTGCAGCAAATTCCAAGTGGCCCCTAAAGTATGCAAAATGACGAGACACCGCTCGCACTGGTCCTTTTTGGGTGTAGGTGTAGCTGGGTGAGCATGATGCGGAGCACTTGGAGCTGGATTCGTCTCCACCACACGTGCCGTCGTCTCCTCCAGTATGAACACTGCCGGTTGTACTCCATGCCGCAGCGGATCAATTCACCAGTCACGACCTCCTCAAAACCTCGACTCGAAAATATTTTTGCTCGACTCTCGTCGGCAGACCCCGATTCGATACCATCTCCAGCACGACTTTATAGCCGCGGAACTTTCATAATGTCCTTGAGCTGCTGGCGATGACCCCTCGTAGAGACTTAAAGAATCCCCAGCTGGACGCACGCGTCCACCTCGGATTGAAGCAGGCCATATGAGCTGCCACGGCCAGATCAACACGGTCGAAAATTGCATCGGAGCTCACAGCAGCTTGGAGACAGTGATCGTCCATGAGCAGCTGGACGTCGAAAGTGACCCACCTTACTGGTGTAAGCTGCGAGAATGGGGTACGCTTTGCCTCTGCTAACAATGCAGTGGCATCCTCCGTCGAGATGACGCGGGGGAACCTGGCAACATACAGCTTCATCGGAGGCGATAAATGGCAGAATATGATGTGACAGCTAGTCTGCCAGTACTTTCGATCTCGTCAGCCACGAATATTGGAGCAGCAGTCTGTGGCACCGCCGTTGCTGTGAACGGCCTTGAAAAATCTGTTGAGCTTGACCCGGAATAGTACCGAAGCTACGAACGCGTCAAATCATTGTCAATCGACAACTTCGACACCGCGTCTTCCTCGTTAATCGCGGTCTCGCTCATGAGCATCATCGACAGGTTCGAGTTTGTCGTGTCGACACCCGCTTTCTTCGACATCATCTCGTGCTAATATTCGTTTTTGGTACTACAGTTCGAAATCTGGACGCCGGTGGGTAGTCACGAGAAACTATCCATACCGTGTATAGCTCAGGGACACGCTGAATACAACGTCATCAGCATGAAACAAGCTTGTGTTTGCTTACGCAAAGGGCTTTTAGAGCCGTTGCGGATGCTCTAATTCCTTTGATTTGATTTCTCGTTTCTACTCGGAGAGACAGAACGTAAGATGGTGGTGCTCGATCTGCACCGATGGTGGTGTAGACTGCTTAGCTGGACTGCAGTGACCCTGTCTTAGTTTACGTGGGAGTTGACATTACATAGCAGGACCAATCTTAATCGCAGGAGCCCCCAAAAGGAGCTACGGTATGCTTTAATTTGAGCATGTAGTGGTGC
Source organism: Phytophthora constricta (assembly GCA_011947335.1). Lineage (NCBI taxonomy): Eukaryota > Oomycota > Peronosporomycetes > Peronosporales > Peronosporaceae > Phytophthora > Phytophthora constricta. The sequence goes on along the minus strand of JAAVTI010001520.1, from coordinate 29,131 downwards.
GATTTGACCCCTTTTAGTCAGAACTTTTTACCGTGTTGGCTTTGAGGCATCCTGTCAAAACAGACGTTTAACCGCAAAGGGTGTACATCCAAGTTTGAGTGACAGAAAATGACAGTTGATGACAGAAAAGGAGATAACCATGACCCAAACGAGGATAGTTGGGTCGTGTGATTGATCACAACGTGAACGATTGAGTCAGTGACCCACCCACCCAGTACATTTAGTTAAGATTTATATTTCTCCCAAGGTGAACTTATCTGCTGCAGAGGCGCCCACGAGTGCCTGACGTATGCTCGATAAGTATGGCACGGTGGTTCAAACTTCCATATTCGCTTAACATGGATGAACCCAGGACATTCCATTCGCAATCTTTACTGGTGGAGCATCAAGACGTCCAATGATTGCCTGGCGGAGCGCTTCCCATGGCTGACTCGCAGCACAAACAAATGTCGATGCCTTTATTTCAGACGTACAGACCGGTGTGGGGGTCGATATGTGTGCTGGCCACGATCACCACGCATCCGTTTGTCGAGGTCAAACGCGGTTCATCTTGGATGAATGTATGCAAACCGCATGCCTCTCTCAATTACGGGAGATGTTGAGGTCGTCACGATTGCTGCCTCTAATCGTGCTTTCGCTGTCGAGGTTACAACTATCCTCGTTCGGGTCATAGTTACCCTTTTCTGTCACTCAAACTCAAAATTTCACCCTTTTCGGTCAAAAGTCCTATCAATACAGTGCACAGAAAGTTTCATCGTTTGAATGTCACCCTCGTCGATCATGAGATCGGCCATTATTGAACTGAGTCTGTCGTGTAAAGTACAGTATGAGACTAACTTGACCGGGAAATGCTGTTGTACTTCGGGAGTTGATTAGAAGACGGGCACAACATCAGATGTTTGCCCACATGAAGAGGGAACAATGTATCCACACACCCAATTTCCAACTTTGGTCCGAGGCCAACCTGGCATTTGGAGTCATGCGTGTATGCTACCTCCTGCTAGTTTTTGGAATCGCGCTTCTTGCCTGCGACGGTGTCTTCGTAAATGCCTCGACCCCGAACAAGAAAACTCCTTTGAAGATGACCCCGACGGACGCAGTTCGATCAACCAGAAACCTGCGCGACATGGACAAGGACGACACCAGCAACGAAAGCGGGTTTTTGACGTCAAGAAACTCATTGAGGCCACTAAAATCGATGACGCGCTGAAGAGTGCCTCCAAGAAGGAGGAACTCTTCACTTCATGGGCCAAAACGTCGGCGATCTCAGACGACGTCGTGACGGCGCTGTCGAAGAACATGGCACAAAACGAGAAGATCATCCAAGCTTTTAAGGAGTACAAGGATCAGGTCGCCACAAAAGCGAACGTGCTCCTCAACCCATACAACGTCGGCGTGGCCATGCGCAACGAGGCCACGCAGAATGACATGTTCCAGAGGTGGTATGCCGACAAAGCGGTTTCCGACGCAATCGTTGCCAAGTTGTCGAAAAACTTTGAGAAGAACGAGCACATCCTCATCCCCTACAACGATTTCAGAACAAAGATGGAGTATGGTCTCAAACTCGACGGTTGGCTCACCGTAAAGGACCTCAACAAGATCCGCGACGCTGTGATCGCCAAGAACCAAGAAGTCCCGAAAAATATTTTTCGAATGGTACGTGAACGACATCACCGTGGACGACCTCACCAAGGCAATCAGTGGCCACCCAAAGACGAGAAAAAGTTTCAATTTGTCATCGATGCCTATCCCGGCTGGGTCCAACACTTTGAGCGACTCGACAGACTCGCCAAACTCGCCAAACTCGAAGGCTAGACTAGATGTACCACTTAAATGGTACCTTCATCATTTAAATTCCCCACACAATCAAAAACGCGGGACGCTCCATACAAACTCTCTGTCATAATTCAAGTCTCTGCATCGAATCTGACGCCATGAGTGAGGGGCGTTTGCAGCACTTGCTGCAGCCCATTCGGTGCGTCCCGTACCTCGTTCCTATTCTCCTCTCTTCGCTCTGTTTTTTCATGTTACTTGTCATACATTTACGCAGAGATCTGAGCAAGAACTGGAACATCGACCTGGCCTCCGAGTTGGAGGAGTATATGGACAAGCTCGAGACGCTCAGCATCGCGTTCGACCCGAACGACGCTGCATCCGGAGCCTCTTTCAATGGAGAAGGTGACGAGGACTCTGAAGTCATGAACTTCGCCGAGGCGGCGCTGCTGATCCAGGGCACCAGCGTTATCTACAGCCGGAAGGTCGAGTACCTTCACGCGCTCGTGTACCAGACTTTGGCTCATTTGTCCAAGCAGCAGGACGACACACAGCAGCAGAATCAGGTGCAGAGTGCAGAGCAGGCTCAAGAGGAAGAGGACGGGGCCAGTTTGCTGGTGAACCCCTTGCCGCTCTTTGACGAGCTGCAGGAGGCCCAAGCCAGGCACATTACGCTGAAAAATAGCAAAGAGAAGAACAGGAGCCGGCAAACAGGGAGGAGGAGCAAGAGCAACATCCAGGCTGCCATTTCGCTCATGGGGTCGTTGATCCCGGACGAGAGAGACCATGGAGAGACGTTCAAGTTGCTGTCGTGCAATTTGCATGCCAGCGGAGTGCTGCTGCTGGATGAGGCGAGTAAAAAGTATCTAGTAGCTGAACAGAGGGAGGCTGGAGAGCAGCCCGTAATGTTTGGAGAAACACCAGGACGACGTGGAGAAAGTTGGCGAGTGGCGGATGGATCGGACCCCTCTACAGCGCTGAATTTCGATCACATGGACGTGGATGACGACGGAAATGATAATGAGTTTGATAACCAGCCAGACTACGAGTACGATGGCGGCGAGCCGATGCAGGATGCCCACGAAGATGAACAAGAGCCGGTTACTAGCGCGCCGCAGCCGGAGGAACCGAGTGTTGAACTGGAACCGCCAGCCCGATCAACTCGCACAGTGATGGCGGTACGAATAAGTGAGAAGGACCCGTGGACACCTCTAGATGCCTACGATGCAAGCACTTCGGTCGCTCGTCCATTCCGAAAGGGTCGATCGTACCCGCGTGTGCCGGCGTACAAGAAGAAGAAGGGTCCTGTGGCGCTCAGCAATAAGGAGGGCGCTGTAGGCATGCAGGATGATGACTCAGAACAGGACGGGTTAGCTGACCCAGCCTTCCAGGAGCGCTTCTTCATGGGATCCAGCGGCCCACAATGGGCTTCGTGGGTCTGGTCGGAGACAACACGCGAGAACCCGCTCGAGAAGACATGCAAGCGCACGTTTTGTAAGGCGCCACTTCTGGTCAAAACTTGCGACGCACTATGGCAACGTGAAGCGAAATGGCGCAGTGTCATGCGACGCTGTGAGGCGCGCGAGAAGCAAAGTGCACAGGCTATGCTGCTTCGTGAGCAGGCGATGGAGGAGGAAGAGGTGGATGGAAACGACCAGGTGCAAGCATTGACGCTATCCACGGCTACAGCGCGTCTGGATATGGCTTTCCAGAATAATGCCAACGACAACAATGAGGATGAAGAGGAAGATGCGGATGATAACGACTACGATAACGGATTCGACGGCGGGGACTGGGCCCAAGGAGGCGAGATGGATGACCCGATCAGTTCGTACGAGGCAGCAGCTTCGGCAACTTCGACACAGGACGGACCCTTGACCTACGAGGAAGTCTGCAGGCAGCACTTGGCATCCTTCATGTCTGGTACTGAGAAGTACGTCCGCGAGACGGACCTGGGCAAGCAGGTGAGCGACTGGCAGGATAAGTTGACACCTTTGCTGAAGCAGCAAGACGCACATCCGCCATTCGACATTCAATCCTATGGTCGCGAGATTATTGGGCGACTGGAACAAGAGAGTCTTGATAAGCACAGCAAGACCACAAGGAAGGACAAAAACACTAACAAGCGTGCCAGGTTGGATCCCGTTGAAGACGAAGAGGAATCCGAGACAGTGCCGTTCGAGTCGTTGGTGGACGGCAAAAGTCAATTCGAAGTCTGTCGGCTCTTCCTGGCTTCATTGCAGCTCGCTAACAATGGCAACGTGGCTCTTTCGCACGCACACAAGGTTGCAGACCACGAGCGTGTACCATTCGAGATGCTATTGCTCAGCACCGCAAACGCATACGAAGCACTTCAAGCTTGATCTGAAAATGAACATGAACACATCTCGGCAATAAATATACAGAGCACTCCCCATTATCCTGTGTCCTCATCGGTGTCGCTTGTTAACTTTGAAGACATCAAGTGGATTTTCATGGAACTGCAGAAGCTGGTAGCGTTTTGATGGTTTGACAGTGAAAGTACAATCTGGGCCACACTTCGATGAGCTTTTGCTGGAGAGGACAACCCAGAAGGATGTTGCTTCAAGCAACTCGGAATTCATCATGAGTGATAGAACTTGCGGCAGACTATAAGGCAGTAAGTAAGCTCTTGCAAAGTACTCCATTTCAAGAATCTCTCATGTTTGACATCTGCAAATGTTGCAACCCATTGTCTGCTACAGCTCATCAGAAGAATTATTGGTCGTTAGAACCTGTCACGCTGGACGAGATCGGAGATCGTTAGTCGGTACTATATTCTCAGACTTCTTAATCGTGCCACTGGATCGTGCCTGTGAATTAAGCTCCGCGGTGTCGGCGTGGTTGTTGGGCTTAGAGTGGACGAGAGGTCTGCTAGCTGTTGATGGCAGTCTTTGGCGTGTTGGGAAAACCCCATTTTTGGATGTTCACTCGAGTGATGGTTGAAGCCGTTCATTTCGGCTGTCGGGATTTGGTTTGGTGCTTCCAACTCGCGAAGAAGTAGTAATCGAGGCTGCTGCAGAAGGCAACGAGCGGATACTGGAAACACTCGACGTAACTGAGAGCTATATGTTGGAGCATGGAGGCGGCAGGAAATCGTAAGTACTGAAACATTGCCTGTCGGCAGAAACACCCTAGAGACAAGGCTCGTCGATGAACTGATCTGCATTGCCATCCAACAGAACAACCTGGAGCAAATTAAGCTGCTGATTGCGCATGGCTTCCAAGTGAGTAAGTTAAGTACTCCAATGCCAGATTTCTCTGCTCCCACTTGGGAAGTTGTTGCTGCAATCCTTGATGGAACGAGGTCAAACAGGTGACGGGAAAGTTGACAGACATGGATTTTATCACTGGACGTGGAGATCTCGACTTCATGCAATGGGTAGTCTGCCACTATATCCCTGCAACTGCTCAAGCAAACATTCTTGTTACCGCTTTGGCACGCTCCTATGAACATAGCCACCTTTGGTGGTGCAGTAGCTTCTAACGCGTATAAGCGAGCTTCAGGTGCGAATTGACTATTCAGAGTCATATTTGCAGCGGCAAAAGATAGACACATCACAGTACTGTGGTTGAATGGGAGTTTGAGTGGATTAAGGAGAGCGTGAAGAAACGAAATTGTCCAGAAGTCCTTGGCTGGGTGGAGGAAAACTACTACTTGCATGTAGTCGTTTTGCACGAATCAACGTTGCACTTGATCTGCCGCCAGACTGATTTTGCCTAGAGGCATCATTGTCAAATCTCCAAGTCAGGCGCAGTGAAAGTCACTGCACGGGTCATCGAGGATACTTCGAATACTATTGGGGTTGAAGACCGCATTCACGAAGAATCCGTCGAGGCCAAAAGACTCCTGAGTTCATTTGAAGAAATCCTCTCGCCTGACCAAATCGATCGACTGCCACCGTGAAATTGCTGTTATCGATTTTGACGCCGATAATTCCAACGCATCATCGACATGAGCCCGCTACAACTGACCGTCGTGAGTTGTGTCTTGCATGGCAAATTCAAGATCAACGATGATCCAGAAGGCGTCCGTACTATCATTTCTGACTTCCTCATCGAAGACATGGCACTGGATGGACGAGTCTGTGAATTGAGTTCTCTCGGATCGTTAGGTCTGCTGGATCTGGTTTGGTTGAAGATTTTTACGAGGTGTCGAGACAGATTATTGGAGTGTCGCCAAGTTGGTTCAAACAGGACCGCATTACCGTCGGTGGGAATTCATCGAGTGATGATTCAAGCAGTTCGCCGTGGTGATCTGAATATGTGCTGGATCACTTTCCAGGCTGTCCAGTCAACAAAGAAGTGATTAGTGAGGCTGCAAAATGTGGTCATCTATGGTTTCTGGAGCTGCTGGTCGAAGATAGCAAGACAACACGGGGCAGTATTCCTTGGAACATCACCAACATCAACGAGGCAGCACTGTACGAACACTGGGATGTTTGGTGGTTAAACAAACGCGTTTGTACTCCGGAGGTAAGACTACAAAACAAAATCCTGGCGAGAATTGCTATCCGCAAGCATAACGTGGCGCAATTGAAGCTGTTGATCGAAAATGGCGCTGGATTCAATTCGAGTCCGCCGTTTCTGTTAAAGAGAACTGGCGGGTGTATGCTGAGATCTTGAGATATTTACTGGAACGGGTATATTAAGGTGTCTCGCCAAATGATTTTACTATGATCGTTGCTTTTGGCATGTGTCGTGCAGCGTCGTATGGGATCTGGAAATTGCACAGTGGTTAGCGAGCTATCGTATGTGTAGCTCGCACATCTACCGAAAGGCGCTCGAGTACGCCTGTATGCACGGTCATCTCTCTGTGGCACAAGAGCGCGTCTGAATGAGCTTGGCCTTTTTTCAAGCCGTACAAGGCAATACCTCATGCTGCCATTTCAGGACATTTAAAAGTGGTCAAGTGGCTCCATAGCAATTGCACGGAGGGTTGCACCACTGCTGCCATGGACCACGCGGCTGCGTGTGGACGTTTGAATATAGACAAGTGGTTGCATGCCAACCGAACGGAGGGTGCACTACCGCTGCGATGGAGGCTGCTGCAGCTAATGGACATACTGAAGTCGTTAAGTGGCTCCAGTTAAATCGTTCAGAAGGGTTTACCTCGGGAACGATCGATCAGGTTGCTCAGATGCTCCATGTCAGAGCTCCTCTCACTTGACACGATGCTCGTGTCGCTCATGTTGTGAAAAACGAGTTCCAGACACGTTCGCTGAGGACCAGCTATCAATGTTTGAAATTTTGCACGCAAACTGTCCAGAAGACTGCACCACGGATGCTATGGATTGTGCCGCAGTATATGGTAACCAGAAGGTGATGCAATGGTTGCACGCGAACACGAAGGCAGGATGCACGCCCAAAGCCATGAGTGCAGCAGCAAGATGTGGTCGATTGGACATTATCAAGAGGCTCCACGAAACTCACCCTGAAGGGTGCACACCCGAAGCTATATGGAAAGCAGCGGCAAACGGCCACATGGAGGTGGTCGAATGGCTGCATGCAAATTGCTCAAGCTGCTCCTCGATCACAGCGTTTAACAAGGCCACTGGCGAGTGCATTATCCGACCAAAAGCATCATCCGACCATCATCCGATCATCAGCCGGCCACAAGACAAAAACTGTAAGTGTGATGCATCATGCGCAACTATGTGGTTCGTTGCAAATTGCTCGGGATTGTCGTGTTTCAGCCATGAAGAACGCGATTTTCCCCACTCGGAATTTGAAGTCGTGCTCTATCTGCACGCACAATAAACTCTAGAATGCAGCGACGAGGATGCGAGCTGAAGGAGAACACCGAGAAAATGTAGCCCCAGGAAATTTGCGCGTGGTTGGAGGAGAAGTACCCATCGCGTTCCGATGCAATCAGGCGGTAGCTTCATGCTGCGGTCGAACCTAAGAGTTTGGTGCGGCTTCAGCACACTCGACGTATGAAGGACCACTGACCTAAAAGAGCGTTTGTGGCGGTCTCAACATTCGTTTGTCGAGACCGAAGCAAGCGAAGCATACAGCTCCATTGGCAATCAACCGCGTTCATACATATATACCGAGCAATGAGCATTGGCAGCGGCGACGAAAGGTTAAAACAGTGTGAAGAATTTTTCCTTGTCGTTTCTGCCGGGTGAGGCCACACTCGTTACGCAGCCAGCACACACAGCGTAGTCTTCCTGTTCGGTAAAATATATTTGAGATGCATCTAACTAAGCCCATGGGTTGGAAGCGGATATTCTCGCGCCTGAATTTGAGAACAGTGTGCTGATAAGAGGCCGTTTAGACAACACAATCAAATTCACCATCGAGCGCCGACTTTGGATATACTCTCGTTGTGGTTGAACACCCCAAGCAATGGACTTGCTGCAGCTGGATATCGTACGTCCAACGGCGCTTCCGAAGGTGTGGGGACCATCGTGGCGGAGTTGTTGCTAAAACATGTCAGTTGTTTTAGCATGGAATTGAGCCGTTTGTCTAAGGCAGTACCACTTCTGGGGCTGCCCAATCTTCGAAGAAGTGTACTGCCGTGCTGGAGACAAATGAATCCCGCGGGGACATTCATTGGACCGATTCTTAGAAGACACTTCTGCTGTTATTTGTTGGATCGGGGATATGGGGGCAGGATGATTGTCACGAGTGCTGTGCGCAATTTGTGGTAATCACGTTGATCATTAAATGGTTGCACTACACGTGCGGATACGAAGGATACTGACCCATATCAAAAATTGACCGTATGGATCACCAGACTTGGACATCGCGGCCTCCAGGGGAAGTGCTGCAGTTGCTGCATCGTGTTGCTATCCCGCTGCGGCGAGACAATTGTGAAAATCCGAGGTCTACGACCAAAACTGTATCGCCGTATTTTAACATGGAATGCCAAACTTTGGCAGTTCCTTTTAAGCGAGCTGGTGTTTCTCGCCAGGTCCCTTGATGTGTTTTGCAACGTTGGAAGCTCATTGTGGCACGGCTAGCCCCCTACGATAATCATTACAGTTGTTTGGATCGCCAACAACTAAGCAATTCATCTTGAAACCAGCAAGATTCCTAAGGAACAACCAAGCAGGCGACTTTTTCTCCTCCGCGAGTCGCCCTCGCCGGCGGCTTCCACGGCCACAGAGATGCCATGCCATGGACGTCTCCAACACCATCATTTACGACTCGACTTTGATGCTTTGTGTTAAACTGGCCACGCCTCCGAAATCGATGTCTCCTATGTCGCCATTTCAAGCAGCGTTAACTCCGATTTCTCCGTATTGCGAAGTGATTTTGGCACAAATGGCTTTCTCTTCTGTTGAGGCGTTATCCACTCGATCAACTAGATTCGCGTTATCGTCGACGTCCATTTCATTTCGAGTGTCCTCGGTGAACTTTCCGGCGCAAGACATGTGAGTGAAGGAGCGTGTGCCTCGTCGAAAGCGATGCCTGGCAACGACGCAGATGATGAAATACGTCAATGTTCCAGGGTCATTCATACACATAACACCTTGCAAAGCCAAGTGCGAATTGTGTCTGGGTTCACCGACTTCGCCGCACTCCTCAATCAAGATGCTGAGGTTTTCAAGGGAGACGTGGCTCCCTGGTGTTCACCGTGATCACTCGGTGAAGGGTACAGTGCGCACTATTCGGGAATCCGTGAGGTCGTGTCTCGAGTGTGTCGTACGAGATGTCGGTCCTATGGTGGTGGTGGGGGGTATTTCATTAGAAAAACGCACAAAAGTTTCAAAAGAGACTCACGGGCACTTCAATGTGCCCAATATGCTGCCTGGTACGACAATGAGCTTCCCTCCGGTACCAGCTACCTCCACCGCTTCATCGCATGGGTGGGCGCACACTACCTTAACCTAGGTTCTCAAATATTGCAAGATAACGCCGTTAGGGATTCCACTTTCACATGCGTGTCGCGGCCCTACTACGAGTGCATGACAGACTGCTACTGGCATTGTCTTATAAACCAGCAATTGATCATTCACACACGCTCCACTTGAACCATTTCGAGTTGTAGTGACAGATCATCTGCTGGAGCCGGAATCTCTAGAAGAAGGCACTGCGCAGGTGTCGAGATGGTTGCCTTCGCGGTAGCTGTAATTGTACCGGAAGTGCTCGTTGTCGTGCTAGATACCCATGGCATCGGAAGCACTTCTACTTGCTCGTAAATATTCTCACCACAGCGCGCAGTGCAGTTTGAACTCATGATTGTCCCCTGCAGTGGCCGCACGCAAAATATAGTACCGATGATATGTGCCGACAAAGTTGAGCTGCTCCTACTTGGTAGCTGTTCAAAGTTATCCTTCGTATCAGCTGTGACCGAGTGCTACGCAACGCGAGCGCTGGAATTGGTACTGCACGACAACCGTGAATGACAAGGAACTGATAGAACGCTCCATGGACCAAGACAGGTGGAGGGAGCGGCGCAGGACAATGAACTCAATTGCTTCGCATTGAAATACTTCTACCATGCATTTTGTGCTCGATGCTCGGCCCCACATTGTAACATCTGACAGCACCATCCAACCCCATCGTCACGACCATCCTGCGTCCATCTGCTTCATTAACATAAGTATTGATATATTGCGTCTCACGTTGAAGTGCACGTTAAGTTCAACTCGACACATCCGAACCACACCCGAGGATGTAAACTCTCTTTGCACTTCAGTTTTTGCGGCCAAAGGACACCATGCAGTCTCTCCACTTCACTGTCGTTCGGTTCTTGCTGCATGAAAAGTTCTCGGCTAACCATGGCGCTGGGGGCATTGGCACCATCATCTCGGACTTCTTGGTAGAGGACATGCCACTGCACCGAGGCTGTGAATTGAGTCGAGTCGGGTCGGTGGTTCTGCTGGAATTGCTGTGGCGAAAAGGTCTGCGGGAGGCGGAAAGCGGTCTCTGGAGTGTAGCGAAGCTGGTCCACACGGAACCTCATTACCGTCGATGGGAATTTACTCAAGTGATGGTGGAAGCAGTTAGTCGCGGTGATTTGAACATGGTGCATTGGTTGCTCGACCATTTCAAGGCGTGCCCGGTCTTTGAAGAAGTGATGAACGAGGTCCTGAAAGGCGGCCACCTTTGGGCGATGAAGCTGCTGGACGCGGACCAACGACACGGAGGACTTCGGTGCGGGAACTGGAATTTGAATGCTGCTGCCAAGAACGGGCATTGGGATATCATCCGTTATGTGCATGAACGCACGCCGGAGAGACGACATTTGTCTGGTCGTCTGGTAGAGTTCGCATTCGAGCAGAATGACTTGGAACAGATCAAGTGGCTGATTGCAAACGGCTACAAGGTGAGCATTGACGGGTTCCCAAGTACTCCGTCACTGCATGGCCAATTTGTAAGACAACTGTGCGCTATCTGGTGGAAGAAGAGCATACGAAGTTCAATCACGGAGAAGCGGAGAAGATCGTCCGAAGTGCACTAACACAAGCGGCGGAAGTTGGAGACCTCGAGTTTATGAAATGGCTCGCCGGCCAACGCCTGCTACTGCCAGAATACGTGTTTCCGTACGCTTTGAAACGTGCAAGTGAGTATGGACGGTGCAGTGGCTGCTTGCGCAAAAGGACCAGCTTGGTCTACATCAAGGTCCATCGGACGCTATGTTTGCAGCAGCAGCATCTGGGAAGCTTCGACTTGTGCAGTGGCTGTACGAACGGTATGGCTGCGACCCAAAAGTTGAGCTCTTTCACAAAGGCTCGCGCTTAACGGAGATGGATACCGCCGCCGAAAATGGACACCTTGATGTATTTCAGTACCTTCACGACATCGATATGTCGCTGCGGAAAAAGCGTCATCGCGAGACACTATATTGTCATTACCCATTGTGCACATCTCGAGCGATGAATGCTGCTGCTGCGTCTGGGAACTTAGACATTGTAAAGTGGTTGCACGCAAACCGTTCTGAGGGGTGCTCTCAAGCTGCCATGGACAATGCTGCGGCTAACGGACACGCGGATGTTGTCGAGTGGCTGCACTCAAACCGCTTGGGAAGGGTGCACGACTGCAGCTCTGGATCGTGTAGCTTCTCGATCATTTCATGTTCCAACGTGTCCTGCCACCCAATTCTCCTGCTGCTCCGACCAAAGACCCGCCTCGTTTGAACAGGAACAAATTAAACTACTGGGGTGGTTGAACACCAATAATTCAGAGGGCTGCACAAACGCAGCCATGAGTTTGGCTGCAGCCGTAGGCAATCTGAAAGTTCTGCAATGGTTGCACGCGAATACAACGGCAGGCTCTACGACGTATGGGATGGACGAAGCTGCAGCTCAAGGTCGTCTTGACATTGTCAAGTGGCTCCACGAAAATCGCTCCGAGGGATGCACATCACGAGCTATGAACAAGGCAGCTGAAAATGGGCACCTGGAGGTCGTGAAATGGCTGTGTATGAATCGGTCGGAGGGATGTCCAGCGGCAGCAATGGATACTGCCGCAGGCTACGTTCCGTTTTCGAACCCTCGTCGGCAGCAATTCTGCATCGTTCAGTGGCTTCTCTCGAATTGCAACGAGGTTAGTGCCTCGTCATCCTTTCAGAAAGCGTTGTATGGACGGCATTTCGAGACCATTCTGCTACTGCACGCACACAAACCGAACTTCAGCGACAATGACCTGAGGAGATGAAGAATGGTCCTGACTTTAATGGAACATCAGCCTATGGTTCTGGCTGTGAAATTCGTGAATGGCTGGAAGAGAACTACCCAGAAAGTATGCAAGAGTAGGATCTACTTGTGAGAGAGCCAACATTAGTTGATAAAAAGTCAGTCCTGTATCAAAGTCTACTTGAAGTCCACAACAATTTGGTTTAACCAGTGTAGCTTCCTAATAAGTCTCCCATGTGCAGAGAGAGATAGAGCAAACACAACCACTTAGCGTGAATAGGTACATAATATGTTACCGCATGTGGAATACTCCGTAGCAGGATATACGAAAGACTCCATAGCAGGAATTCGAAAGTGCCTCCCAATGACTACCGCCATACGAGCTCTATTGTTTTCCCTCACCCCTCCGTCGGAATGAATAAGAATACCCAATCGTACAATATTCTTAAAATAGGTGCTTAACTAAAGCATTATCCCTTTTGTACTATCCGGCCCATGCTTCCATCGATATGCCTAGTAACAAATGGATGACGTTCAAAGCTGTTTTTTTAGACATATGTCTTTCGCTTGTGTAGTGTTTTTGAAGGAGTGTCTGAGGAAGAGATAATACCTTCTCCCTACCTAATCGCAATACTCCTTTGTATGCATGACACCTCACATCCCGAATTTGGCTCGTTTCTTTAGGGAGCACAAGCCATAACCTTGCTTGCTTAGCATCTTAATCATATTTAATGCAGTCGAAGTTCTTACATTTGGGCTTTCACCGACCAAATACTCCATCTTCCTGCTACAGTGTAAAAATACATTCAGTTTTTGTATGTCATCTCTACTGTACCACTGATATGGTACACTCCTCCGTGGAAATACCCTTAAACAGGAATAATCAACGACGATATGACTAGCGAGGGGTTCTCTATTTAACCGACACATTCATCCAAAGTCGCAAACGGATGGAGGAGAACTGGGGCTTCCAGCGCCATGGTTCGACGTTTTGAGCAAGGAGAAAACCAAGTTCGTGTTCTCGAAGCGGGACGAAAAAATCTGGGACTCTGAAAAACGTCGTCTAGAAGTGGGTGTACCGTGGCACCCCTTGGCAAACCATTGGAAATGGGAAGAGAAGTTACATGAAAAGTTTTATAAGGCACGGGATGCTTTGGCACTGCTGGCGGCGGTGGAGCATGTGGACCACTCGGCGTGGAAATTTTTGTTGACGAAATACTGCGGAGTGGAGCTGGGGAAAGAGGGCGAAGAATTGTTCGAAGAGCACATTCCTGTTCGCTACTTTTTAGAAATTGATCCAGAGGGAGCCGAGATGCACAACTTTAAGGACTTGCTGCGTGACGACCTTGTGAAGTTTTGTGGGGCCGCTCAACGTGAGAATCCATGCTCTGAATACCTTGAAGCATTGACGAAAATTGCTGGTTTGAACGGTGGTGATTTGGAAGATGACAGAGAGGGAGTTCACATTGAAATTCCAGTTCGCTTGATGTACTTCCCGCGAGTGTCTGAGATTGCTGGAGATGCACCCGGCAGTGGCACTAAAGAAGAGATCATGGCAATCGTGGATGCTGAGAAATTGATTAGAGAGCAGTGGGAAGACTACCATCGCAACAATCCGAAGCAGCTTCTGCTGCCAGGGTCATTTCAATGTACTTTTATACTTGAATCAATGATCACAGATTTGGCGACAGTGCCACTTACCCCGCAGGTAATGCAGACGATGGAGCGCCTAATATCCGATAACGTTTGGTTCTCAAAAGTATCGTTGTGGGTGGGATTTCACGACGACCTCACTGATGATGAGCGAAATTTGGTGAGCATTTTGGGCCAATTTATGACACGCATGTTTGATAAAACCCGTCGCTGCCCCCAACTCGCTAACACGCACTACTATTGTTTGAGTGAGAATGGTATCGAAACAAGCTCCCTTCAACTGGGTTCGATCAATTTATCATTTAGTAGTGATGTCTGCCTCCAGGAAATACAGGCAGTATTTTCGGCCATGGTGTGTAACCAAACCGCAAAGAAGATCTCGATAAACATGCGAGAGCTATCAAATCTTGTGCCTTTGATGACGGATTGTTGGAGTGGCTAGCCTATGCGCTATTTTCTGAGAGGGCACGGAGATACTCAGCGCTGGAATCACTTGAACTCATTGAGATTGTTACCATGAGCAACGAAGACATGGAGGCATTTGCAGCCATTGTGGCGTCTGATCACCCAGAAGAGGAGCTTTTGGATATCCACGAGGAAAGGTGGGCGGGCGTCATGCGACGTTAGTGAGTGGAGCTCCAATCCGCTGGGAATTCACCAGCCGAGGGAACCCTAAAAGAGGCTCCCACTCATGGCGTTCGACTCACCTATAGATGGTGTCCGAGTTTTCAGCGATGATAAAGAGAGTGAGTGGGTCGATGTGCTAGTTCCTGGTTTTGGCCGATGTCAGGTTTGTCGTGGTGATTTGATTTTTGAAGAACGGAATGCAGTAGACTCGAACTTGCGCGGCTTAATCTCGCTTCAGGTTGCGTTCAGCAATAATGATTTTGAACCCGTTTATGATGGCCTACCGTTGTTCCTAGAGAGCATTGGGGGCTCATTAGAGTCGCTATCGATTAATAACGTGGCCGTCCCGGACGCTGCTGGGACTGCTCAGGACATGAACTGGATTATTTGCCGCTGTCCCAATCTACGGGACCTGTCTTTAGATCAAGATATCTTTGTGGATGTGTATCTTAATTTCGACGATTACCACAACAACCTCCAGCCACTTCCTGGGCTGGATTTGAATTGGGGAGAAGATGTCAAGGCACTCGTCACGACTTTAAGCGATACGAGTAACCCACTCACAAAGTGTGTGCGTCGAATGCGTATCCATACACTCTCTCTTGATGATGAGATTGATGGTTCAGCTGACTTAGTGAGAGCGCTATTGGAAATGCTAAAGGTGAATAACACTCTGGAATACTTGGAGTTAGAGGCAACACCAAGATATTTTCAGTACCGCGATGACCTAACAAAGCATCATCTTCAGGTACTCAGTCGAGTTCGTGAACCGTTCTCGACGAAGAGCAAGACTGCGTTCCTTAGTGTGATGTCATGTCGTGGTCCATCTGCAGAAACAAAAAAACTTCGGATATTGCAATCTGACGCGAGACAACTACTTCCTGAACTGAACCAGTTCGTGCTTATGAACATCACATTTTCGGCGTCGCCCGTCACCCGAAAAGTCTACTTTAGCGTTTGGAAGTGATGGTGATGGAGGTCGGAGCGCTTAGTGTGTTCTATTTGTTTGTCAAATTTTCTCGGCAATATATTTTATACACTTACAAAATGTCAGTCCTTACTGCACAACACTACAGTCCTGTACATTTTAACCTTTATCCTGACAAAAAAGATTTGCTCGTCCTTTGCAACATTTTTTCCTCATTGCAAAAGTAACATGTTGAAGTTGCGCGAGGTTAGCCAACCACTTGGTTTCACTATGGTCAACTGCAAACTTCAGTTCGTTTCCCCAATAATCTCGTCAGTGTTTGAAAAGTATCGGAAAGCATGGAGAGTAATGAAGTCATGGACCAGACGTGGGGGTTCCTGACCCCGTGGTGCGCCATACTGCAGAGCCGAGTCAAGTTCGCCTTCACGACGACCAACGCAGAGAAGTTTGAGAACAACAAGCGCCTCCTCCAAGTGAAGCTGCCCCAGCGGCTGGAATTTACTGCTCCAGGTACAGAAAATTACATTGAGAATTTTGGCTTTTCCCAACCAGAACTTTTCCAGACCAAATTTCAGCAAATGAGGGAGGCTCTCGCCCTGTTGGCATGTGGATTATGCTGCGTGGAGATATATTCTAAACAAATATTGCAGGGTAGATCTGGGTGCAGAAGGCAGCCAAAAGTTTGAAGAAAACATTTCGGTTCGCTTTGTGCTAAATTTCGATCCCCAGGCCAGAAATTGCGCAAATATTGCGGACCACGACCTCGTCAAGTTTTGTGGCGTGAGCCAGCGAGAACGTCCAAGTGCTGATTATCTAACGGCGCTGACAAAAATTGCAGAATTAAATACTGAGTTACAGACTGGTGCACATGCGTTGGACCTTCAGATTCCAATTCGAACTCTTTTGGAATTGATTGGGACGACGGGACAAGAAATCCTATTAAGATTTTCAAGGCCATTGTCAGAGCGGAGGGGAGCTCAAAGTGCAGTGGGAGACGTACGAGAAAAGCGTGACGAAGCAGAATGTGCTGCCGGTGTCAATACGATGCACGTTTGTGTTGGAGCCAATGGTTTCAGCTACGACGTTTTTCTTGATTAATTCTCAGTGGTCGGAGGCGGTGCAGCGTTCGATTCAGGACAACGTTTGTTTTACTCATTTCAGGCTGGGGATGAGGATGGGAGCAGAGCTTCAAGAAGATGTCCACATGTCAAAAGTGGTGTGGGGTCAGCTTTTGATGCACGTTTTTATTCTTCTCGCCGCAGCTCAGAAAGCACAAACATGAATTATTATTCAGAGACCGAATTGCCCATTGAAACACGGCCGTTGCAGTTTCGCACGCTACGGCGTCACTGGGGTATGGAGCTACGATTGTACGATTTGAAAGCGATGTGCTCGGCCATGGCGGTCAGTCAAACCACGAAGTGCCTGTTGATATGCTTACAATTGAATCATCTTGAAGTGGAGTACTGTGTGGAGGCGTGGAAGTGGCTGGCTTATGCTCTGTTTTGTAAGCGAGCCCGTTTGCTGTCATCGGTGGAGTCACTCGCACTTACTAACGTTGGCAACATGAGTGTCGAAGATATGAAGAGCTTTACAGCAATCCTAAACTCTGACCACCCTGAAGAAGAGCTTTGTGGCTGCCCCCGAGGAAGGGTTCCCGAGAGGGATGCGACACTGCCCGCTGGAGCTCCGATTCGATGGCAATTTGACTCTCTCGGCCAGCCAAGTCCTAATTCTGACACAATCAATTTACATTCATCTGTGCGTTACGTCCGCACATTCAGCGACGACGGAGTGACCAGTGGGTGAACGCTCTAGTTCCTGGTTTTGGTCGATGCCTCGTGCAGCGTCGTGACTTGACGTTTGTGAGAGCAACACAACCGAATGCTAGACCGACTGCATTGACATCTCTAGCGATTGGATTCGACACAGGTACTTTGTATGACGGAGATGGTCTATCACACTTCATCAGTGCTGTTGGGCGTCCATTGCGGTTCTTGACATACTACTACGACTTCGAAATGAAGCTGACTAAGAACATGTTTATTCGAAGCTGCCCCAATCTGGAAGAGCTGGCGATCTGCTCCAGTGCTCTGATGTTCGTCTCGACTTCACCGAGTTTCGTGCTCACCGTCAACGACTCCCACCAATAGAGTATGAATGGGTGGACAATGTCGGTGAATTACTCAAACATCTGGGCGATATCCGCAGTCCTCTTTCCGTATTCCTGCGCCGGCTGCGTGTACGTATAGCGGAGGTGACTGATGGAAATTATGCGCGTAGCTTACCCCTTATGGAAACCTACTTGGCGGGACTCCTAGAGATACTTGACGTGAATCAAACTCTGGAGTATCTGGACGTAGTAGCACCGCCCGAATTCGAAGCGTACCGTCGACCAGTTCAAGAAGCATCACCTCAAACCCACGAAGAGAGTGCTCAGCTTCTGGATGGAATGCAAACTTGCGTTCCTGAGTGTGATACGAAGTCAATCTAACCCAGCCGAAAAAAACAAGAAGAGAAAGTGCTTGGCTTCCGAAACTATTTGTGATTTGGACCACCTCGTGCTTGCCAGGATTTTTGAGTTTGCGGCGCCTCCAGCTCTGCGAAAAGTTTACTTCCGCTGCGTTCCAGATAACGATTGGATTGGGCGGAAGGACGAAGAGCCCATTTAAAATATGGGAAGGAAAAGTGGAGAGTACAATCCTTACCGGACGTTTGTGAAAGGGATTTCATGATGATGCATACTTCCCATTTAACCGTGGCTCGTTGATGAACTGAACGAAATTGGAGACCAAATGTCAATCTTGTTGAAGTTTATGTCGCGCATGCTGTCGTAAATAGTAAACATTAGTTAAATATCGGCTGTCGGTCAGTATTTACCATGGTCAGATATTGTACATGTGATAACTCAGGAATTCCCAGAGTCTTACTGCGTCACTTTTGTGCTGGCTTCGTCCGACAAATCTTGAGAATTGTTTATACGACTGAAATCTCCCCATGGAGCCGCTAAAGCTAAAACTCGTGCGTCTGGTCCTCTATAACAATTCTGCGACCATGATGTTCCTGTAGACTGTATGTATGCCTAATTCTAAAATTATTGGAGGTTTTGGGAGGAGAGCGATAATTAGTTTTTATACTGAGCCTCATTACACAGAAAGGAGTTTAAAAACTAGTCTGGCGGGGTGACTATAGTTTGGCGCAATGGCAATTAAATCACTTTCCTGACTGTAAAGTCGATAATGAGGTGGTGAGAATGGCTGTTACTGATGGCAATCTGGGGATCGCAATTGCTGGCGGCTGACTATGCCTGGCCACTTTCACTGGAATGAAGTGGGTTCATCGCAGTTAATTAACATGTCACTCGAGTGTCAAACAGCTCAATTACATGTCCTGGTCACTCGAAAAATAAAAACTGCTATCATTTTCGAGTGGTATTAGGGAATGTGCAGGATCAAAGGATGCCAGAATCGGCGGTCGTCAATAGCGACTCTGCAGCTAGCGATTGTCGAGCTTATCCTACGAGACAACTTAAACTCCTCTAAGCATATCTGGGGCATGATTTACTTTAAATGAACATCATTTCGGACTTCCTAGCCAACGAAATGCCATTTAATCGCGCCTGTCAACTAATCGAGACGGATCGGTGGCATTACTGGATTGGATCTGGTTGAGGGTCTCCAAGCTGCAGTCGCTGGAATGCGGCCAAACTAATCACGCCAAACTTCGTTACTGGTTTTGGGAATTTCCGAAAGCTTGGTCCAAGTACAACGAGATGATTATTTTGCGGTGCAATAAATATTAAATAACTTTCCAGATTATCTTGTTGGCACTGAAGTCGTGAGGGAAGCTGTGAATGGAGATCGTTTACTAATTTGTAACTGCTTGAGGCCGGCCGAATGCCTGGAGACTTTGACTGATGTGAGGTGGATTTGAGTTCTACCGGTCTTTACTGTCATGGAGACATCGTGAGATCGCGCTGTCCTTTGGCGCAGAAGTTACGGAAGAAATTAATCGACTAGTGGGTGAGCAGAAAAACTCGAACCAACTCCGGTTATTGATCGCACACGGGTATGAGATCGAGATTGATGGCTTCTCAAAGTATTCGAAGGTAGCAGGGCTGTGGAAGTTAATTGGTTGTTTTGCTCGATCCCAAGACAATCGAGAATTGCAACCGTACAGTCAATCTGCCAAGATTGTCCACAATCTTGACCGCTGCTTTATCGTGTTTGATACTGTCTCCATCTCCTGATTCATGACTGGAGCAATAGTCTTGGATACTTCTCTAAACGACACCCAAGATTTCAGTTTAAGTTCACGAGCATTGGTGTCGAGGAGATCATAGTTTCAGCCAAGAAGTCCACAGTGCTGTTTTACTACATAAAAGCTCCACGACGACAGACACAGTTAGGACCTAGCCAACTTCAACTTGTACTTTAGGCGGTATGCGTTGAGAGCTTTCTTGTTCATGTAGCTTCTCATTTGCTCCTACCCTCGATTTTTGCGATCTTCATGCTGTAGTTTCGCGAGCAGGTTCGCATCCTTCATTTTGGCATCTTCCGTTCTGATCTTCGCTGCGCTTTTGGTGAGAAGCATCACCTTTGGAGCGATTTATCGTGCTTTGCGGTTGGGCTCGCTATAAGTTATACATGTATCGATGACGGAATGGGATTGTGATTGACATCTGCGCCAACAATCTACTATTGTGATTGTTTATATTGACAATCTTACAACCACAATCTACTTTTCCACAGCCCTGTGAAGGCTGCGTGGCCAGAATGTAAAAGCAATATGCCGTTCATCACGATAACTTTGTTGGGCACAAAGCCGTTTAATTATTCTTTCAGATTCGAACAAGCCGTTAAGGGGCAAACCCTTGGAGTCTCCTACGTGAACATGCAGATAGCCTAAGTAACTGAACTTTTTTGGCACACGCATCCATGCCTGTCCTTCGTCCAGACATAAATGAGCGTGAGAATGCAGATATGTGCTGACGCTGATATCATCGCTAAGGAATGTTGGCGTGTTTTCGTTCTGCAGCAGGATGTTACGTGAAATGAAGTGGTGAAGTGGCTGTCTGAAAATGAGTTAAGTTTTGCGCAGCACCAACAATGTCTAGAGTACACTCATTTTGAAAGCGCGGAAAGCAGTTCAGGTATCTACTTTTCATCGCTACCGGGGTTCACGTTTCTGGTTTGAGAATTATTTATCCCTCTCACCTGTAGCTTAGACGTGGTGATGAGTATGCACTCGATTTTGATGATGGAGAACTGTGTAGTGACCTCAAAATGTCGAGCTAGCAACTTTGGCCAAAACCGTATTCGCACGAAACCACACTATTTTCACGTTTCATACGATGATAGAAATAGTACGACGAACCATTCATTCGCCAAGGTACCACCAGTCTGGTGATGGTATCGACACCACTAAAGCAAGCAATCGCTTTGGTCATGTACGACCAGTTACCGTAGCCACAGCTAGAGGAATATCGGCACGAAGGTAGCCTGCCGTCAACATTATCGGCCGCATCCATCCTTCCTCACGAGCTCAACGACGTCCGCCAAGAAGATCAGCCATCGTAAACGGCACTCCATCGATCACTGCGACGATCGGAGAAGAGGTGGCGCGGCCCCCTTTCAACCAGCAGCTCCACCACCTCAGTGTGGTGGTTTGTCTGGGCAACCATCGCTGGTGTTGTCATCTCGGAATTCGGCAAGTCCGCTGAAGCCCCGTGGTCGAGGAGCGCTCGCACCGCTTGCAGTTGACCATACTCGCTGGCGAGGTACAGAGCCGTCGCTCCATCGGGTAGCTGCTTGTCAACCTGCGCTCCTCTTTCCACAAGCAGCGCAATCACATCGGGGTGGTTTCTCCATCCAGCACACATGAGGGGCGTCCAGTGCTCGTTATCAGCCTGTTCGATCGACGCGCCGTGATCGAGCAGCATCTTCACGGCCTTAACGTCACCAGCCTCACACGTCAGATACAGCGCAGTGGCCCCACTTTTCAACATCTGCTTCTTAACGTTCGCTCCCTTCTCCAGCAGCAGCTTCATGACGTCAACATGACCTCCTTTCATCGCCGCAGCTATGAGCGGCGTTAGTGACTCCTTGTCCGGCAAGTCCACACTCGCGCCATGTTCCAGGAGCGTCTTCACCACATCCAAGTGGCCATGCTGACACGCAATGAAGAGTGCCGTGGCTCCTTGTACCTGTCTGTTGTTAATGCTCGCCCCCTTCTGCAAGAGCAACGTGACCACATCGGCGTTATCTTTCCACGCCGCTGCCATGAGCGGCGTCATCCCTTTGACGTCCGCCATCTCGACGCCTGCTCCTCGCTCCAGCAGCAGCCTCGCTGCCTCGGCGTGTCCGTGCTCACTGGCGATATACAGCGCCGTGCACATGTTGCGTCTCTGGGCGTTAACCTTGGGCTTGTGCTGGAGCAGCAGCTCCAGCACCTTCGTGTGCCCGTTCTGCGCCGCCACCATGAGCGGCGTCCAGCCGTCGTGATTAGTTAAATTCACGGCTGCCTTGTGCTCTAGCAGCACTTTAACAGCCTTAGCTCTACCGTACTCACTACTCAGCAGCAGGGCCGTGTACCCGTCCGGTCGCTGTTTGTTCACTCGAGCCCCCGGCTCAGCAGCAGCTCCGCCACGTTGGCGCGGTCGGCCATGGCCGCGCCCATGAGCGGCGTCCACCCGTTGGCGGCCGTGGCATCCACATGGACACCACTGTCCAAAGGAACCGGACCACGTCTGCGTGGCCGTTGGCGCTCGCCAGCATGAGTGACTGGCGGCCAATGTGCTCCTCGTCCTCGGGCTCCTTGTGGGCCCTGAGGATGCGATGCACGGTGGGCAGGTCGCCCTTCTTGGAGGCCTCGCGGAGTCGGGATGAAGTCTCAGACATCTTCACTTGGACTTGGACTTGGACTTGGACTTGGACTTGGACTTGGACTTGACTTGGACTTGGACTTGGACTTGGACTTGGACTTGGACTTGGACTTGGACTTGGACTTGGACTTGGACTTGGACTTGGACTTGGACTTGGACTTGGACTTGGACTTGGACTTGGACTTGGACTTGGACTTGACTTGGACTTGGACTTGGACTTAGACTTGGACTTGACTTGGACTTGGACTTGACTTGAGACTTGGACTTGGACTTGAGGACTTGGACTTGGACTTGGACTTGAGGACTTGGACTTGGACTTGAGGACTTGGACTTGGACTTGGACTTGAGGACTTGGACTTGGACTTGGACTTGAGGACTTGGACTTGAGGACTTGGACTTGGACTTGAGGACTTGGACTTGGACTTGAGGACTTAAACTTGGACTTGGACTTGAGGACTTAAACTTGGACTTGGACTTGAGGACTTGGACTTGGACTTGAGGACTTGGACTTGGACTTGGACTTGGACTTGGACTTGAGGACTTGGACTTGGACTTGGACTTGGACTTGAGGACTTGGACTTGGACTTGGACTTGAGGACTTGGACTTGGACTTGGACTTGAGGACTTGGACTTGGACTTGAGGACTTGGACTTGGACTTGGACTTGGAATTGAGCTTGACTTGGTAAATTGCAGAGTGAGGAGAATTGAGGGTGAGTGGGGTGGAAATGCTTGGAGAAAGTGTAAGATATCGAGAGACGGTCGGGTTTATGTGGCAACTTCAACTACAGTGATGAGGAATTACGTGTGATAACAGATGGCTGCAATTAGCGTTTTCAAATGCAGTAGCGGATCGATTGTTTTGGTCGTCCGGACGTGACTGCTGGGTAATCGCCATCTTGAGGTCGTATTGGAGCGGTGGGCTTGGTATGGGCAAGACTGTCGAGAGCAGTCACTAATTATGCCTGCTCGAACAGTTTCCATGTAAATTTCATGCAGAAACTAGTCATTCTGCTCCTAGGTAGTGGTGAGGGGATCGAACAACCGTTGACGGAAACGCAGCACTTCCGCATCTACTACGCTGGACGCGAGACGCCCCAAAACTCACCGCATCTAGACACCTTAATTTTTAGTCGGGATGCACATTGCAATTGTTTTGCCAATTGAAATGAACAGCATGTTTTTCGAAGTATATTGTGCAGGCTGCATCCATTGACGGCGCCCATACTGAAGAGCACTCACCGTGTTTCGAAAAAGGAGTAACTATATCGCAACATTGCAAGGTTTCTAAGCCGTGAGGAACTAATAGTGATCTGCAACTAGCGATCGTCGGTCCACATGGACAACTGTACAAATTGTAAATTACAATGGTCGGGTATGACCAACCTAAATTTTTCAGCGGTTGGACACCAACAACCGAGCTCTACGATATCAACACAACCTAGCAACCTCTAGTTTTCATTTTCCTTTATCAAGCATTTCATCCCGTCCCATGGCTGGTTTGCCCTCCTGGGTTGAAGTGTTGCTCCTCGGCGGCACGGACTCTTTGTTGTAAGTATAATACTTCGTTAATGTGCGAACGCTCAAGCGGCCAACCCACGTGACGAGAATTGTCACGGCTTTGATGACAGGCATCTACACAACCTAGAGGATTCGTTCACACAAGGGTAGAGGTCAAGAATGGATATCAAGAGCGAGTTGTCAAATAGTGCAGTTAACCGGCATTGAGTAATTGGGTAATGTGGACTCCAGATAGTGTTGTGTGTTCCAGCAGTGTCCAAAATCAATCAATGCCGATGACCCGTAAGAGAAGTGCCAACACAAGACACTGTTTGAACTTCTAAAACATCACGGGCAACCACAAAATAAAAAATGGACAGCCATGGACGTCCATCCCACAATTTGCGACCTGCGGTACAGTCATTTGCGTACATTCTGTACCCATGGTTGATATATCGGCCGAGATCGATCACTTCTCAAAACGCTCTCAAGTACTCAACCGATCGAGATACCAATGCAGCTCATTATCGTGGACTTCGTATTACGAAAAACGTTCAATGCAAATCAATCCCCAGAAAATATTACCAACACTATCTCGGAATTTCTGGTCGAGGACATGTCCCTGGATCGCGCATGCGAACTGAGTCGCGTCGGTTCCCTGGATTTACTGGAGCTCGTGTGGACAAGAGGTCTGCGAAGTGGAGATTGTGGCTACTGGAGTGTTGGGAAAATGGTTCATTCAGATCCACACTATCGTCTACGGGAATTCAATCGAGCGATGGTGCAAGCGTTGGATCGCAATGAGCGGCCAATGGTTAAGTGGCTACTGAAGCATTTTCAAGGTTGTGCAATTTACCAACAAGTGAAGGACACCGTTGTGAAAGGCAGATACTCGTGGTTTTTAAACTGATCAAAGGAGAAAGCACACGGCCAAAATTTCAATGGCGAAATTTAGACATCAGCATTGCCGCTCAGCACGGTCATTGGGGCCTTGTGCATCGCATATCCAAGCATCGTCATGGGGTGAGGAAATTGCAGCATGTGGTGCCATACGCCTTTCAACAAAACAACACAAAGCAGCTCAAGTGGGCCGTTAAGAAGGGCTTTAGTATCAATATCTTTCAGTTTCCTGAATACTCGGAGACTGTGTGGCAAAATTGCAAGGACAATATTCGCTATCTGCTCGATGTAAATCGTGATGGCAGAACGGAGCGTAAAATTGCGATGACTGCTTTAAAATATGGCGCTGAGGTTGGCGACAGTGATTTTGTGGACTGGCTGGCGAGCCGTACAGACTGGACATGTGGAATGGAGCTAGAATCGTCCTTGGGAATTGGTTCCAAGCATGGTTATATTGGTGTGGTGCGGTGCTTGTTAGTACATATGAAAAGGCGCAATCTGTTCAATGGCCCCCGTGATGCAATGTTTGTGGCTGCAGAGAACGGAAGACTTGAGTTGGTGCAGTGGTTATACGAGCACTATGGCCGTGACTCGAACGAATGCCTTTTCCGGAAGGGTGAACTACAACTTAGCTGCGCTGGGTTCTTTTACACAGTTACGGAAATGGATGTCGCTGCTCGATGCGGTCATCTCGACGTTCTGAAGTTTCTGCATCGAATCAATCTCTCTTCGCGGAAAAGCGCAAACGCAACGACGGTTCCAACGATACCCAGGATGCATCAAACGCAGGGAACAATCAACATCCCATGTGTTCTATCAGGACGATGGACGGTGCTGCTGAGTATGGGCATCTGGACGTTGTGAAATGGCTGCACAGTAATCGCACGGAAGGGTGCACTTCCGATGCAATGAATTGTGCCGCAGCAAACGGGCACCTAGAAGTCATCATATGGCTGCACGCCAATTCCACAACAGAATGCACAACCGTAGCTATGGATCAGGCTGCATTAAACGGACACTTGGACGTCCTAAAGTGGCTCCACGCAAACCGTTTGGAGGGATGCACGACGACAGCCATGAATATGGCAGCAACCAAAGGCCATCTGGAAGTATTGCAATGGTTGCATACAAACACGCCTGCAGGCTGTACCACACATGCAATGGATGGTGCAGCAGCGGCCGGGCATCTTCATGTCGTTAAATGGCTTCACGATAATCGGTTGGACGGAGAGTGCACGTCGGCAGCAATGGAAACAGCAGCCCACAACGGTCATTTGGCGGTGGTGAAATTTTTGAACGAGAACCGTTCTGAAGGTGACCCCGCTTCGGCGATAAAAGCGGCCGCAGAGGGAAGCGATTCAGCTGTTGCTCGTGAACAGCTTCGAGTGGTTCAATATTTGTGTCGTGATGCCACAAGAATTCGCGTCGCGCCAGCGATGACTGAGGCACTATACAGTAACAATTTCGAGGCTGTGCTTTTGCTACACACGCAGCGCCCCAACTTCACTTACGATGAGTTGAAGGAGATTACGCGGCGCCTGGAGGATCTATCTTGTCATGTTCCTACAAGACGTGAAATCTGTATTTGGTTTAAGCGTAACTACCTATCACGAGTAGATCCATTGGTGGAGTAGTCAGTAAAGCAAAGCATATCACACTCAGCCCTGGGGCTCTTTAAAACTACAAATTTGAACTAAAACTCTTCAACTACAGACCTCAAGGCGCCGTTGTGTCACTTGAGTCGCCCCGGTCTAACAGTTTCTGCCATATCTTATCATACTGTTGACAAAGGAGGTTCAAAACAACTTTAGTTGGAATTTCATACTAAACAAGTTCCCTTCAGGACCTGTCGCGATCAGATCTACACTATTTATTTATTGCCACAGTGGTGAAGCACTGCACCACAGGTAGGCTTCGAGGAATATGAATCCATTCAATGGTGCCTCAACGAGCATTCTAAACGAATTATTCTGCCTTCTAATCTCGGCTATGAATTGCTTTTGAACGTACCGATCTAATCTTCGGTTAAGACATCTTCACCTTTAGAGCGGCGCACTATTGTCGAACTCGCTTTGCACTGTTCGAGACCCCAGAAAATATCGACCGCCATCGTCTCGGATGTTTTGATCGAGTACATCACCCTGGATTGGCCAATCTGCTTGATTTGGTAGGAAGCCTAATTACAAAATGTGAAGAGCAGTTGTTGGAGTGAATACTGTCAAATCGCTTTAAGAGGTCGATGCCCTGCATTAAAAAAACACCGCTTTGGGATATAGAGACCTCGTAGCTACTCGCCTACAGTTGTCTCTGTTCATAGCGATCGAAACGGATATCCAATAGTCGAATTGGAGCCCAAACGATCATTGACCTAACTGTTCTCGTTAGGTAATCCCAGCAACTATCATAAGATAATCACGCGAACTGGATTTCATGAACACTGTTTACGGTCAGAGAAGATAGGAAATCGGAATCCCCCATCCTAATTTAAATCTTGGTGCAGTAGAAACATGAGGTTTGGCTCCGACTCCTCTTGTAATTCAAGCACTTGTCAGGGCCAGTCACTACGTTTTTGCATTCTCCCAAGTAGAACCGAGCAAACAATTCCTTGGTTAGTCATGCGTCTTCTCCACTTCTTCCTGCTCGTCACCCTCCTCGCAAGCTGCAACGCTATCTCAACATTGACTGAATTCAAGAAAATCAAGGATAAGCGGCGACTTCACCTGGAGGGATTGTCACGAAAGCCATCAGTGCCAGCAAAGGGAGGCTACTGAGGATCCAGAGTACAGTGAAGGAGGCTATCAACTGGGACGAAAGTGATGGCGATGAAGATGAAGGAGACACCGAGGAGAGGGTTATCGTCCCTAACCTCTCGTCGTTGAAGCAGACCGTCTCAAAAGTACCACAAAACTGAGCGCGAAAATCTCCTCGGTGGCAATGCCAATTAAACTGAAGCTGTGGACTAAGCAGAAAAAATCACTCGACGACGTCAAGAAGCTGTTGGGACTTGAAACGTTGTCTGGAAACATTTAAGGCTGCTCCAAATTTCAAATACTACAACGAATATGCCACTGGCCAAATACCCCGCTGGGCGAAGAAGGATCTCTCCCCGAACGACATTAAGGTGATACTGGGGATTGACCACTTATCTGACTTCGGCATAAGAGGCAGCCCAAATTTCAATTATTACGATAAATACGTGGAGAACCAAATCCCGGTCTGGGTGAAAAGGAAGCATCTCCGAGCGATATCTGGGTGAAGCTGGGTTTGGACAAGCTGCCACCCCAGGCTTCTTTCCTAGATTATAGCCCGAGCTACAAGCTTTTCAACAAGTTTATGGAAAGCGATCTCGAATCTTGGGCAATGAACATGGTTTCGAGGAATGATGTCTTGGCGAAGTTGGGACTCGAGAATCTACACGGGAATGTGCTGAAACAGCATCGAAACTACGTGTGGTACGAGAGATACGTGAAATCAGAGAACTCGTACCGTTTGAGGGGATGGCTCAAAGCAAGATTTCTCTACGTATGATGTATGGGCAAAGTTGAGACTGGGTGCCATCCGACCGACTCAGCGGGAGAGCTCAAAGGAATACAAGATTTACTCAAGCTATGTCCAAAATCTTGATGACATTATTAGCAATGCGCAGGCGTATGGTCATTCTGTTCCGAATGCTATCAGCAAGCGTGCTACGCCGGCCGAGATATCGGCGAAAATAAAAATATGGGTCAGAACTGAAAGGAACGCAGACTTTGTGAAGTACGCGCTGGGATTGGAAAAACTGGAAGGAAATGCGCTTACTAGTCACAAGAATTACAAGTACTTCAAGCAATTTCTAGGACGATAGCTACCAAACTAGACAACATTTTACGAGTAATCCGCTGCTTGACTTAGCTGCCTTCCATGATGCGTGGGTTGTGGGTAATATCGACGTTTTCCAAGGTTGTCTGGCAATTTGAAGTCATTGCTTGGCGTTGCACGTAATTCCATTTTTCAAGCCGAAACTGTACGCTTCTGCAATTATGGGTGTGATCCAAACAATAATCTAGTCATTGATTTTGGGACAAACTAAATGTCCTGCTGCAGAATGCTCACACAATCTCGTAAAATGGTCGTCACAGCGAGTCGTGTTCATCTTGATGTACGCTAGTCCCTGCATCGTATCTATCTATCGCAACGGAACCAGGACAGAGGAGCATACAAGTCTCATTCTGTAGTGTACAAGCAATTCATGCCGCTGCAGAACGTGGATACTTGAAAGTTGT